>VDFB02049217.1:137778082-137888082 GCA_007258455.2 Sequoia sempervirens | reverse complement strand
TCTACTCTTTATAACTCACATTTTCTCTTCCATATCCTTGAGCATTTCATGCCCTGTTATGATCCTGTCTTCCAATCTATCCTAACTGATGGGTGTATGACACTTCTACCCTTAAAGAGCTCCAAATGGTGCCATACATAGAGATGTGTGATAGGAGTTATTGTAAGAAAACTCTACCAATGATAAGTATTCTTCCCACTTATACTGTTGGTCCATGCAATACATTTGGAGGTCGTCTTCAACTACCTAATTCACCCTCTCTGTCTACCCATCAATTTGAGGATGATAACCCAAGCTAAAATTTAACTTGGTTCCCAATGTAGCATTCAAGATCATCCAAAATCATGAGGTCATCTGGGTGTCCCTATAAAAAATGATAGTCTCTAGCACTCCATGTAAGTAGAATATCTCCTAGACAAATTTCTTAGCTAGGTTCAATGATCCATCCTTAAGGTTTATTGGGATGAACTGTGCCACCTTGGTCAGCTTATCAATCACAACCAAGATAAAATCATGTCAATTCTTACTCAAAGGTAACCCCTGTATAAATTCCATACTAATCAGCTGCCATTTATACTTAGGTATGTCACGAGGATACAATAGCCCTACTAGATGTGCATGTTCAGCCTTAATTGGTTGACACTCCAAGCATCTGGCTATGTACTCCACTACATCCTTCTTGAGTTTAGGCCAAAAGTATATATTTTTCAACTTTGTGATCAATTTGGAGGCTCTGGATGTCTTGAATAAGGTACATTATTAACTTCCTATAGAACCAACTTCCTTAGCTCTCCAAAGTTTGGAATGTGCATTCTTCTCTACTATCTCAAAATGCCTCTAGTTCGATCTCATAACCATCGAACTAATGATATGATGGATTCTTTGCTCAGGTTCTCTTCACTCTTTCATAGTTCTCATCCCCTTGTAAATGTTGCATCACATGCTATCTCATATTAGACTTGGTCAAGATCATGGTTGTCAAATGTCTTTGTCTAGGAAGAGCATCAACCACTCTATTCTCTTTCCCTTTTATATACTCAATTCCAAATTCATACTCACTAAGGAATTCCAACGACCTTCTCTGTCACACATTAAGGTTTGATTGATAAATTTTTTTTCTCATTCCCAAATGGTCTATCTTGAACTCAAACAACTTTCCCAAGAGATAATATCTCCACATCTGCAAGGCATGAGCTATTACAGCCAACTCTAAGTCATGCAGTGAAAAATTCACCTCGTGTTGTTTAAGCTTCCTTAATTCATATGCTATCACTTGTCCATGTTGCATTAGTATTGTTCCCAATCCCTCTCCTGAAGCATCCATGATTACAGTAAATCTTCCATTAGGATCAGGGATGGTCAGCATTGTGATCCCTTCCTTTAGGAATTGGAATGATTGTTCACACTTCCTGATCCATTCAAACCATGTTCCTTTTCTTTAGAGTGACATGATTGGAGACACAATTTGGGAGAACCCTTGCATAAATTTTTTATAGTATCCTACAAGAACCATGAAGCTACAAAATTTTGACACATTTTGAGGCATTGGCTATTCCATGATCACCTTGACCTTCTCAGGGTCTATAGAGACTCCCTCAACTAAAATAATATGGCCTAGGTAGTGCACCCTGTATTGATAAAACAATCACTTGGATAGCTTCACAAAGAGTTTTATCTCTCTCAGTCACTATAAAACTATTCACAAGTGCCTATCATGCCCTTCAATAGACTTTTAGTAAACTATATTTCATCTATGAAAAGCAAGACAAAGTCATCCAAATAATCTCTGAACACACTATTCATGAGATTCATGAAAGTTGTAGGTGTATTGGTCAAACCAAAAGTTACCATAGTGAACTCATAATGTCCATACTGAGTTTGAAAGGTAGTCTTTAGAATATTTTCTTCCTTAAATCTCAACTGATGGTATCCTGAAATGAGATCGATTTTGGAGAACTCTATCACTCCCTTCATCTGGTCAAACAACTCATCAATACTTGGGAGTGGATATCGATTCTTGATGGTCTCCTTGTTCAACATCTAATAGTCTATACATAGATGCAAGGTTCAATCCTTCTTCACAAAGGTAATTAGTGCTCCCAAAGGAGACACACTAGGTCTTATGAGCCCTTTGTTCAACAAATCCATTAACTAGGCCTTCAACTCATAGAGTTTAGTGGGGATCATAGAGAAGTGAAATTCCCATTTTGGAGGTAATTCCCTGAGTTCATCAGGGAATACATCTCAGAATTCCTTAAGAATAAGGTAGTCATCTAGATACGGTTCCTTACTATTAGGGTTATTAATACGCACAATATAAATAGCACATCCCTTCCGATAAACCTTTTTGAGCTACATACTTGTAGAGATCTATTTAAGTTCCAAGGGTTTTTGCATCTGACATATCTCAACTAGGTTCCCATAATTTTTCCATGCAACTAACTACCTTATCCTCATAGTTCAATATAGACTTATACTCGATTAACCAATTTATCCCTAAAATTACATAGTATGAGCCTAAGGGTACCACATACAGGTTGAATTGGGTCTGGAAGGTTGGAAGCTCTAACTCTCTGCAAAAGAGATAGGTTTCTACCCTTTGCTCTACTCGATTTCCATAATATACTTTCCATGAGTTTTCCACGTATCCAAGTCTAATAAGTATCTTAGATATTACTCTAGCACTTATGAAACATTCAGTAGATTCAATATCAATTAAAATAGAGACAGTTTGACCATAGAGCTTACCTGCCAACTGTATTGGCGAAGCCTGATACTCTACCTACTTGTTATCCACTACAACATGGATCTAATGATGTTGATACTATTGATAGTTTCCTTCCCTTCGTGCCTTCGACCGCTATACGCAATTAGAGTCATAATGATCACCTCCACAAGTATAACACCCATCGCAAGGCACTTTATGACATCTTGGCTTATCCTCTCTGAAGCCCTTATGCTTTTGGTCATCTTTTTTTGTTGTTATTTTCCTTCTTTCTCTTTCCACCATTTCCATCTATACCATAGAAAAATAGATCTTGGACATTTTCATGGTCATTTAGTTCTTTTTCCTATGATGCTTGATCTATTTTGCTTGGATTTAATGTTGCAATGTAACTTATGCATTCACATTAGGTCTTGAATATTCAAATTATGATGTCTTGTGAAGGTGATGTGAAGTGTTGTAACACATTTCTACACTTTTATAGACTCTTCTTATTATAATTCATCTAAATATTCCTTTTTTTATCCCTTATCAATTCCTATTTCAAAGTGTTGTAAAGTCTTGTAACAAGCTTTCACATTTTTTAGGCTTGTCATCACTAAATACACCTTTCTTATGATTTATTTGGCCCCTTTATGCATTTATAGGCCTTAATTAAGTGTGTTTTTGAATACAAACTTGAAAAAAAAACTTTAAAAGAAGCTTAATTCCTGACACCCACTTGTAAGCCTAGAGTGGGACCCATTCACCATGGGTGGAGAATGAGTCCCTCTTGGCTCAAAATTCAAAATAATTTCAAATTTCCTTCAAGTTTGTATTCATTAAGACCTTATGTCAGCTTGTGATGTATTTTTTGGGTAATTAGGGCATAAGCATGTATAAATGAGTGTTTTTCCATCCATTTTAACCCCCATTCACTCACCCCTTCATCCAAGTATTGATTCTTGCATTGAATCTCACACATCCACTTAAGAATCATAACATCATTCAATCATGCAATTATCAATTTTCTTGGGGTAGCCATTGAATATCTTCAAACTTCAACAACAAGGATTTGGTGAGTTTAGGACACTTGCATGTTGTTTATTCATCATTCCTTGCTTATTTCATTTCATTTCTTTATCAAGGGTTTGATTACCAAAGTGGGAATTGACCAAGGAAAATTCCTTTACTCTAATACTTAACCATTTCCCCCCTCTTTTTATGTGTGTTTGTAAGTCTTGTAGGAATATTTATCAAAGAGATAGGTGTTGAAAAGTGGTCAACAAGTCATCAAAGCTATTCAAGTCAACCAAACCCAAATTCAAGCTTGGAGACAACATTCAACTTGTTTTCTGTAGATTTGATTCTGTCAACTCAACAAGAAGACAAGTGTACATTTGGACCCACAAAGTTGACCCTTGAATTTGTAAACTTTTGGAGGAGGATTTATTTTACATCAATGGTAATGAGTCCCACTACCAGGTTGGAAAATTTGTTTTGTTCAAAATTCACTTCCTAACAGGTAGAACCAGTTTCAGTAAAGTTTACCAGAAGAAGGATTGATTCACCATCAGTGGTGAATGAGTCTCACTAGTCATCAACACTAATTTCTGTCACATTCTAGGACTTTCTAGGACTTTCTAGGATCAACATTCCATCTCCAGGTGCACTTTGTTCAGTTTCACTAAGTTCTAAGTTCATTTGTGCATGTTTCTAGTTCATTTATACATATCACACTATGTTTTCAAAAACTTCATATTTCATTAGTTTTGCATAAATAATCAATCAATTTTATCATTTTTCTACATCTAGATCATTGCATTTAAGCTTAATTCCATCATACATACATTAATTTGAGTGAACCACCACAATTTTTGGGTCTATCTCTCTCCTTTTAGGTGAAAAACCCTAAGAGAGCAAGAGAGTACATAGCCCCCAAAAATTGATGGTTCATTTTGGTGAACCTACATATTGAACATCATCTTTCTGATTTGCATTGTATTCACAACCTAGGACTCATAGCATTAGGTTTTGCATTATCCTTTGCATTATTTTTGCATCCTAGGGTTTACAACCTTGCATTAGTGAAAATCTCATATAGATTTCATTTTTGCACTTTAAAATATTACAAAAACTCAAATTCTACATCTGCATCTTAGTTTTGCATCTGAAAAGCATCAAATCACTTAAAATTTTATGAAAAAACTCAAAAAACTTCATCTGTGGACTCATTCGCTACCTTGGGTGAATCAATCCAGTTGCAGATTCTGAATTGCCTTTTCAGGCATTTTTGGGTATTTTCTACATTATAGTTTCCTGCTATTACTTGTCATACTTTCTAGATTTTATGTTTTATCCACTTTCTTGCATCTTAGTTTACTTTCATTCATTTTCATCATGGCTTTTTCCTTTAGTAAGTTTTGGAATTCATTAAAATCCTTAGTGGACATGTCAAATTGTGCCTTTGGTTGTGATCCTAATGACCTTGAGCTTACTCATGCTCCTTCAACTCCTCATGAATTTCCTCCTTGTGTTGTTGACATCATTGGAGAAGGTGATGATAGCATGAATAAGTTCTTGCATGAATATCATGACAACCTTGAAGCCAATGTAGCCTTTTACCCATCCATGAAGTCACAAGGCCCTCCTACTATTTCACCTCTTGACATGTTTGGTTACCTACATCCTAAAATGAATGAAGAACCTAAGTTCCCTCCAGCAGGTGGGCCTAGTTCTTCTACATAGCCACCTTATCAACCATTTTATGATAACAAAGTTACAAACACACCAATTAACCTTGAAGAAACTTATGGAAAAGGCTTTTCTATCTTAAGCAAACAAGGATGCGACACAACAACTGAACATGACATTCGCCAAATTTTAGAACAAAAACCAATAGATGTAAACACAACAGGACTAGGATATCAAGATCCTCCTCATGACAACCCACCTCCTTTTGAATATTGGAGACTTCAGGATGCTGGCATGGTGATATTTGATTCCCCTCCTGACTTGAACATCCTTCTTCCATGTGAACAACCCTTACATGATTCCACTGACAAGGATGCTAGGATCACCATGGGTCCTCTTCCTCCTTCAATCCATGAAAAAGGTGAATCTAGTAAATGCAAACGATCTTACCAAATGAAAAAACTAAAGTTTCCCCTCTATCCACCACCTGAATATGAAAGGAAACTACAAATTTTTTTAAACAGAGGTCTTATACTCTTACCACCTTCAAATAGGTTGGTAATCCATCCTAAAGATTCTAATGTACCATATTGTAAATATCATTGTTCTTGGACATCACAGTGATGAATGTTAGACATTGAAGGACATACTGAAAAAGTATCACTTCATTGATACTGAATATTATCCTATAATCCCATAATTCCCTAAACCGAATTCCCTCATCATGCAATAGTTGTAAAATTTTCCATTCTCACTATTGCATGATCCTTCCCATTGGCCACATTGGCTCATTCTTTCCTTACACTCAGTGGGGCCAAGAAGTTGTTAGCCTTGTCCTAGTATTGCATTTTTCCCTATCTCTTAACTGCGTTATTCATCTTCCACTTATACTACTTGAGATTGCAAAGCAAATAACTTGGTTAATGGTTGACTTGCATTTGCATTACTAGCCTTTTTACCTTTTCCATTTTCTTTTTCTTTTCTTTGGTGTGATTATATGTGTGTATCATGTTCCCTTGTAATGTGCATTTGATGTTCTCCATCTCTTTGTACACTTCCTCTATTTGTACCTTCATTCTTCTATATGTCATACTTTATCTTTTCTTTTTCTCTCTTGTTTTGTGTTTTCCTTTTGGGGATGACACAAAGCGTTGAGATGACCTATGTCTCTTCCATGTTGACCCAAATCTTTCCTTTTTCCTTTTCACTTTGTCTTTTCTTGTTTTTTCATTTTGGGGATGACGCAAGGCATTGAGACCAAAATGTCTCCTTCATGTTGACCCAAAAGTTTTTCCTTTTCTTTCGCCTTTTCATTTCAATCCCTTGTGTTTTCCTTTTAGGGATGATGCAAAGCATTGAGACTGCAATGTCTCTTCCATGCTGACCCAAAATGGATGTTATTTTTCTTTCTTTTGGTCTCCTCATTTCATTCTTCCAGTTCTATGTGTATTTGGGGAATGATGATGGTTCTGAGCTCTTTAATCACAACATTGCCGCAACGAACATACTAACCCCAAATCCATAGATCCCTTATGTGTTTGGTGTGTTTATTTTGGGGAAACCCTCTTTATTTTGTTCCTTTTTCATTTGCATGATGTAGCCTTACTTGGAAATGTATGACTTGGCATAGGGGCTTTCCAAGTTGGATCTCATGTTTTGTTTCTTTTGCATTTTTCATTAAGCTACTTTAAAGTAATTACTCAGAACAATGTGTAGAAATTTCTTTAAAGTGGGGGCATACATTGGAACTATTCACTTTCATTCTTTCTTGGTTCTTAGTGTAGCCTTGTTACTTCATATGACACGTTTGTCACTTTGTGGATGACATTGGGTTTGATGTCCTTAATAAGCGTGTTCTATCTTAGCATATTACATTCCTCTTTGTGGCTTGATGCGACACACTGCATCCCCTAAGTTGTGAATATTTTATTCTTTGATTGGTCCTCTCTTGGAGACATTAGGAATTATGTTCCCTAAGTGATAGACCTCGCATGAACTAATCAAGAATCCTTTGAACATTTATTTTGTATTTTACATATTTCACATTCATATGGCCACCTTGCATAATGCAAATTTCATGCCTCTGGTACCATCCTGCTTGTTCATGATTTCTAAGCATATGAAGCTTTGCTTGTCTCATGAAGCATGAACTAAAATTTTCCTTTGTGGCTCTTTATTAAAGTTATCAGGAGGTATAACTTTGATATGATTGAGCGGGAAGCCCATGTCGAGGCATGACTTTCCCCAAAGCCACCTATGTGTTTGTGAGCACATACCACCTAAGCGTATGTTTCTCACCTTTTGGACCCTCTCACCTACAAGACAACCATGAGTTTTTCTGCCCCAGAGTGAGTATGCATTTTCTTTTTTGGAAAACAACCTATATTTGATCCACAACTAGTTGGACAAACGATCAAAGCTTGATCCAACTTTTCCCTTTCCTCTTCCTTTTCTCTTTCTCCTTCTCTTTCATATGTGTGTTCCTTTGTTCTTATGTTTAGTTTTCCATGGGATCTTCATCTTGGGGGCTTGATCATCCATCTTGATTGTGGTTATCTCATCTTGCTAGCACAAGTGCATTTGGATCCCTCTTGATATGCATGACTACTATAGTGTGATTTTGAAGCAAGTTCATCCTCTCACTAAAGTGGGGGCTAAATGTAACATATAAAAATGGATCTTGGAAATTTTCATGGTCATTTAGGTCTTTTTCCTATGATTCTTGACCTATTTTTCATGGATTTAATGTTGCAATATAACTTATGCATTCACATTAGGTCTTGAATATTCAAATTATGATGTCCTGTGAAGGTGTTGTGAAGTGTTGTAACACATTTCTACACTTTTCTAGAATCTTATTATAATTCATCTAAATATTCCCTTTTTATCCCTTATCAAGTCCTCTTTCAAAGTGTTGTAAGTCTTGTAACAAGATTTCACATTTTTTCGGCTTGCGTGTCGCATCCTTTGTATGGCGCATAACATTGCATTTATGGCCTTGTGCATTTGTTCCAGATACTAGGCTTCGAGGAAAAAATTAAGATCCGCTTAATTCCCAACACCCACTTGCAAGCCTAAAAATTAGGACCCGATACCATGGGTGGTGAATGAAGTCCATCTTGGCTCCAAATTCAAAATAATTCAAATTTTTCTTTGGATTTTAATTCCAAAATACCTTATGTCATCCTATGATGTTGTATTATTGGGTTATTAAGGCATAAGTGTGTATACATAAGTGTTTTTCTATTCATTTTACACCTAATTCATTCTAGCATTTATCCTTGCATTGAATCTCATTCATCCACTTAAGCATCCTTAGCGTAAGTCCGTCTAGCAATTATCAAGCATCTTGGAGCGGCCATTGACATATCTTCCGACTTTCACAACAAGGGTTTGGTGAGTTTAGGAAACTTGCATGTTGTTTATTTATCATTCCTTTCTTGTTTTCATTTCATCTTTATCAAGGGTTTGATTACCAAAGTGGGATTTCACCAAGGAAAATCCCTATACTGTAACCCTTAACCATTTTCCCCCTCTTTGCGTAATGTGTTTTACCGATCGCAAATATTTTTCAAAGGAATGGAGATTATTCAAAGTGGTTGACAAGTCATCAAAGCTATTCAAGTCAACCATGCCGTTAGTAGGACAACATTCAACTTTGTTTTCACCTTGATTTGATTCCGTCAACCCAACAAGAAGACAAGAGTAGATTTGGATCCATAGATTTGACCCCTGAATTTGTACATTTTTGGAGGACTAATATACCATTAGTGGTGAATGATTCCCACTTCCAGGATAGAAAATTTGTTTTGTTCATAATTCAATTCCCAACAGTCAGAAACTAATTTTAGTAAACTTTACCAGAAGAAGGACTGATTCACCATCAATGGTGAATGAGTCCCACTGGTCATCAACAGTGATTTCTATCAGATTCCAAAACCTTCCAGCATCAACATTCCATCTCCAGGTGCACTCTATTCAGCTTCATTAAGTTATGAGTTCAATTGACCATGTTTCTAGTTCATTTATGCATATCACGCTATGTTTTCAAACACTTCATATTTCATAGGTTTTGCACCAAAAATCGATAAATTTTTTGTCAAATTTACTATATCCAGAATCACATTGAATTGGGCTTGTTCATCATTCTTGTGTTTGAGTGAGCGACCATTTGCATTGATAAATGTCCTCCTTTTGGGTAGAGCCTAAAGCAGGCCCGAAGTACACTGCTTCAAAATTGATTGGGCTACCATCACCGCACCTTTCTCTTGGCACTTTCCCTCTTGAGATTACATATTTGGTGGTTCTTATCTCCTTTATGAAACTTATTGTTCCCAAACCGTGACTTAGGGTTTGAATTGTTGCGATAATTAGATAACTGTTGCAATTTTTGCTCTTGTTTGGTGGCCTTTAGGAAGACTTTCTTCATGGTGAGAGGATCATGCATGTCCATTTCTATTCCAATGTAGGGTCTAATTCCCAATATGAACTTTTGGATATGGAAACATTCGTCTCCTTGATACTAGCGCACATACTTCAATAGATTGGTGAACTTTTCCCAATATTGGGTCACAGTTATGCTCCCCTGAGTTAGGTTTTTAGAATTGTCACCTTATTGGCGAAAAAGAGTTTTGGTAGCCATCTCTTCCTAAAATATTGGAGGAAGATTTCCCAAGTAATCTCTCTAGGCTGAAGATTCCTTTCTATCTTTTCACTATCCCACCAAGTAGTTGCTTCTCCTAAAAGTTGTTATGTAGCCCATGCCACTTTAGTCTGGTCAGATAGGTTACAAAGTCCAAAATATTTCTCCATAGCTATGATCCATGCCTCAGCTCCTGCTTTGATGGCTTAACCATCAAACTTAGGTGGTGCTACTCTTTTGAGATCATTTCCTAGTTCTTCCTCAATTCAACCTTCAGGGCCTTCTCCCTAATTGACTTTCGTATTTCTAGGGATATGGTCCTTGTGTGCCACTCGAACCTCATGTTCTATGTGGTCCATACAATCCTCTTGCCTTGTCAAAAGTTATAGAATCTATTTGAGCCTCTTGTTTGGTCCATTGTCTGACCCACTACCACTTGTCTCTTTTCTAGTGGTCACCATACCGACTCACACCCGACCTGTATCACATTTCATGTCTACCATAACTTAACACTGCATTCTACGAGTAAATGTTCTTATTCACATAACACTACATACACATGCATATATCACTCATTCATCAAAGACATATGCATTCATTCACAGTAAAGAATGTTTTTGAGTTCTTCACTTGAACAACCAAAAAACACATCTTGCTTTATTTATATTAAGTGTGGGTCACTAGGCCCTTATTTACAAAAGCTTCTTCTTTACATTAGTCATTTTTCTCATTCTCAGAGAGAGGACACTCCTCTGGGTCCTCGTCAGAATTTACATCAATTTTCTCAAAAGAGGAGGGTTGAGCATGTAGGCTCTCCTTTTCCTCCTTAGTTAGTAAGGGTGTGTTTGTTCCACACCCTAGAGGCCAATATCTGATTGTGGAAAGCTTCTTAATCTTAGGAGTTCACTTCAACTCCTAAATCTTCTTCCTCCTCTCCAGCTTAAGTTGAAAGAGGGCTTGAGCTAGAGTCTCATCATCGGGAATCTCGGGTTGAACCTCAGTCTTGGTGTTTTCTTCCACTACGAATTTCTTATTTAAGGTCTTAACGGTCTTCCCTTTCTTTCTTCCTGACTTAGACCTTCCCATACCTACATTCAATCCAGGTTTGGTCAATCCTCAGGACAACTCAATTTGGTCAAGGTTCAACTATCCCCTAGTCATGGCTATTGTGGAATCAAAAGGCCTAGAGGGAGTTAAACCATAGCTCGATACCAAATTTAATAACCCATTCTAATTATTACTTAAATATTTATTTACCAAATGGCATTATAAATATTAAATTTAAAAAGACATAACAAGCGACTATTTTCAATCATGCTTAACACAAAATTAAATATGAATCCTTATATATAGTCATTTGAGATATCCAATTACAATATCCAAGTTGACTTGGCTGTTTGCCTTACATAGTCAATATAATATAGAAAATTTTACATCAAGGTTACATCATATTCCCTTGATAATTGGAAAACATTCAAGGTTTCAACTTTTGATACTCGTTTCCACTAGTGGGCGAGAACATGGTGAGGTTTTTACCACCCAACCACAAAGCTTACACTTCCCTATAATTCTTCCCACTCAAAGAATGCCCAACCCTACACATAAAGTTTATCAAGAGAACAATATGCAAGGTGGAATCTTGTGTGTGCCCAAACATCAACATGCATCTCTATCTATGATTACAAAAATGCAAGATCTATGCTAGGGTGTTAGAGAGTGTTTTGATTATTGTTAAAACAAGTTTTGAAGGGTTCCCAAAACCTTGTGTCCCACAAAGGAACCAATGGCAACAAAGAGAAAAATCTATTAGGCTTCCCACCCAAAACCAAGAAACAAGTTGATTACAAAGACATCATTACCATCAACACAAAACAACACACAACAAAAAAAAGAACAAAAAAAATGGCCATTAGATAAGTTCCTTAAGTGTCCTAGCTACTTCCAAGTCCTTGGAAATCATCCTATCATGCAACTCCATAAATTCCTCCACATCCTTCCTAGGCACCATTTTGCATTTCTTTATTTTACTCTGAGTGTGAATACTCGACCCCATACCCATTTCTGCGGTCTACATCTCCTTGTCAGCACTCTCCCCTATCTCCTTATTCACCTGCTCACTGAAAAGAGATCTACCCATCCATTATTTTTCTTTCTCATTGTGGAAAATAAGACCCTCGACCGAGGCCTCCAACTTCTCCCTATTGATATTGACGATCATGTCCATGTCCATGCACAATTTCTAGTAGTTATTTTCCAACATAGCCAACCTTGAGACATAGTATTTCTTTAGGTTGGCCAACTCATCCACCACAAATTTGACACTAGAATTAATCAACTTGGCCAAACTAAAAATGGGTTCCTTCTCTTTGATATTGCAAAGAGTGGAGATATTGCACCAGGCAATTGTGTCATGCTTGTTGTGGAGGTCTTGTACCTCCTGAACAAGCCACATCAACAAATTGAACGAGATTTTTTCCCCTTCTTTAACTAGATTTGAGGCTTGCGAAAAGTCCATGCCCTCCCAAAATAAGCCTCTCCCTTGATGGGAGCTCATGGGGGATCCTCATCCTGAAAACCATCAAGATTAATTTTTGACTTACCTTTTTTTTGGATGTTAATGCATATATAGACTCATCCACATCAATGATTCTATTCACCTTTCCAAAAATAGGGGTCCCTCCAACAACACCACAACCCAGGTTCAAATTTCCCAAATTTTCCATCTCACCACCCTTAATACCCACAGATACCTCTATAAGCTTATCCACCACACCCTTAGAGCACACTAATACCCAAAACTTAGCTTCCTTTCCACTACAAATTCCCTCCTCAGCATATTCATCAAAGACCTCCTTAATTTTGCACTTTACTTGTGGGAGGGAGGATTTATCCTTGCTAGAAGAGGGTTTCTTCCCACCAGTTGAGGGAATCTAGTCTAGGTCAGTGTTGTACCCATTAGATCACGCCTCTGAATCCATCTCAATTTTTTTTCCCTCACTCTCCTTGACCTCCTCAACCCAAAAATTCCCAATCCCCTTCCTTTTCTTTTTTGAATTAGGGGGATGAGGAGCTTCACCAATACAGTTACCCTTAATGAAATCAACAATAAGAAACATCAAACCCTCATGCATAAAAGGGTTTCTAGGATTCTTTTTGAAACTCACAATTCCCTCTTCTAGAGAAAGGAACAGGTAGAAGGGGAAGGAAATGAGCTTACCATGCAAAAAATTATTCAACATTACAAAGTGGTGGCCATACAGGCCCATGCATCTACCATCTAGGGTGAAATACCACATTACTACCATAGCCACATCCTACCAGATAGGTTTAATCTTGGACCTATCATATCTACCACAATCCAACCTCACCATTTTAGCTCTCTCTGTGTCCTAAAGAAAATTTTTCCTACCAAAACCCAACAAATTCTTATCTCTATAGAACTTCCTTCCTTCGGTCGACATCCCAGTTACCTCCACTATGAAATCTTCATTAATAGTGGTATCCCGACCAAACATGCTCAGAACTCAGCCATGCTAGGCATCAAAAAAGTCTTTGGAGACATTATTTTTAAAGAAATGCAACCTTTCCATAAAAGGGGTAACCCCTCCCTTCTGTAGGATAGCCCATACATTGGCATTGGCCTTGAACTCATCATAGGAAATTGGTTTTGTTCTGCACCTTTCCCCACGCATCATCAAAAACTTCATAAACATAAAGGAAAACCACACACGGTTGTGAATATGCAGTAAGGCAAGAGGAAAACAAATACCCAGAAAGCGTGCATGTGGGCCAAGTTCAGTACTAAGGACAATAATGGTAAGGAGGGTCATCCTTCTCCAATGTGAATACCCACAAATTCCAATGATCTTCACCAACGTGGAGTGTATAATCAACCAGATATCTCCATGATAACCACACAAGCCTTTAGCCAAGTAGATGACAATCACCATGTGCTAAGATTTTTCATTATTGAGAAAATTAATTAACTCCAAGGGTAGGACATCATTAGCCTCCCAATGCCTTGCTGACGTCACCCCATGATTCACCATCAAGTTAGCGACCCGATTCGCCTCATGAAAGGTGTGTGATATATAAACTTCATTAAAATCCTACAAAAAAGAAAGGGTGTCCAAAATGAAAATTTCAATAGTCCATGAAGGGGAGAACCCTTCCTAAGGCAATTAACAATATTAAGGGAGTCCCCTTCTATCCATAACTTTGAGATTCCCTTGTCTCTAGCCATCTTTATGCCATGGAAGGCAACAACAACTTCAATAAGGAATGGTATAGAGTGTTATCACATATGATTCTATACATATATAATAGGCTAATTTCTTGGCCAAGAATAAAATTTAGTTGGAAAAAGAAAAGATAGGTTTTGGATTAAGAAAAACCTATACCCTTTGTACTTCATTTTGACACCCGTCCCATAAGGTAACTTTCAACATCACAAGTTTATTCCTTAGCAACTATCTACTCTTTAGAAGCATCTAGCTTGAGGTTCTCTAGTCTACTTAGGTGTTGTTGTTCTATTGAACAAGAGAATATTCTTTACACACAAATCTATAGAAAAGTAATTTAGTCTACTTAATCCTTCAACTTAATAAATTCAAAAAAATAATTCAAGTGGATTTGTTCAATACATTATCCATTCAATTCATACACGTCACATGATTACATTCAACATAATTCAATATTCATAAAAAATAAATTAAATAAGTAACAAACGAAGGTATGTCACAAGTATGTGTATGTACGTAGACGAAGGTCTATGTGCATACACATACATGTGTCAACTTAAGTTAATATATTTGTTAATACATTCTGAAATAAAAACCATTATAACCAATTTCTTTCATTCAAAATAATGCTACATATTGTCATATCGTCTAATAGTAATAAAAGATGTAAATTTTGTTTTTTAGAGAAAGAAGAATAGTTTTTTTGAACAGTTTCCACATATTGATTTGTTTTTTGTATCATAGCAATTTTGTTTACAAAAGCTTACAAGTTACTATGCCAATATGTCTAGTTGATAGTTTCAAGTTATCTAGTGTATCATATAAATGGTCAATGTTCTATCATTTTGGATGTACAATTATCTAAACAATAGTAGTTTCCTTTTGTACAAAAAAATAAATTGAATGACATGCTTGTTGTTTTAAATCACATACAAGGTTAAAAAAAATTTATTAATATTTCTGGTTAGGAGAGGCTCATGTTTCTATTGGTGACTGTTATAGATATGAGTTCAAGCTACTATCATTTTAAGAATGGATATCACTCGAACAATTATTTGGTTTTATCACTAACATTATCTTTAGTTGAACCTTGAATAATGTCGATCATCGTCTTACTTTGGTCAACGAACAGTTGGTAAGTCTCATTCATAGTGATCGTTCTATGGGACGATTTGAGCATCATTCTAGGGAATGATATGTGGATGCAAAATGGATTGGTGTAAACAACATTTGAGAGAATCACATGTAAACAACAAAAAAATTGGGATCGCTTTAATGAATGATTAAATATATATACAAATGGTATAGTGCAATTGATCTTAAAGATTATGTCAACATAATAGAATGGAATGATATAATCATTCCACCATCATTCATGTTGAACGAGGTGACATGCTTAAATAACAACATAAATAAATCATTCTATGAATGATTATTGTAGCTTGCACACCCATTTCATGTGGCATACTTGTTTGGCTTAGCTGACAGGAAGAGCAACAAATAGTGAAGGATAATAATAGAGATATAGTCATCTTCCCTTAAAGGGAAATGATAAAAAATTTAAAATCATTAAATGCAAAAAAATAATTCTAGATATCAAAATCATCTAATTAACCATGTAATGGTTAATAAAACTTACATGCAAGAAATATCGATTAGAGGTTATAACAATAAAACATACAGAGCTTAACCAGATTCGACTATCATGCCAATAGAAGATTATGCATAGATTTAGTGCATGCAAAGGTTGGACAATAAGGCCCTTGCAACATTTTTCAACAAATGATTGATCTTAAATCAAAATGCCTTGATAATAAAGAAAAATATGATTTCATTAAATGGACATCTAGAGTTTTACCATCAACTCAAATGAAATCGACATAATGAAAGGAAAATGAAAGTTTTGAATAGTTTGTGTTGAAAAATCAAGAAAATATAACATCAAACATCAATTTTTACCTATGTCCATGGCTTTTCCTCAGAATTTTCCTACTTTTCCAAATGAGTTGGTTCACTTTCTTTCGTTCTTCCTGATTTCTCATCGCTATTGCTAGACCCTTGCTAATTCATTCTAAGTATTTTGTGCTACCGAAATGGAAATACATGTTTTCCTTACATGTTTGCTCCATTATGGGGCTGTTTCATTTCATAATTACCTTTAATTTAGCCACCCCACTACTAAAATTTGAATATCTTGCCTTAAATTTGAATGTAAGCCACTATTTCATAATATCTTTTTATGATATTATTTGAATTTTATTCTCCTTTTCATATGCTATCAGAAATTAACAATAATATTGATGAATTTGATCCCATTTTTTATTTATTAAGGAATATGTATGTATGTATGTATGTATATATATATGTATATATATATATATATATATACATATATACATACATACATACATACATACATATATATATATACATATATATATATATATGTATGTATGTATATTTATGTATATAATGTATATAATATATATATGTATGCATATATAAATATATATACATACATATATACATATATATATATATATATATACATATATATATGTAATATATGTGTATGTATGTATATATATAATATATATATATATATACATATATATACATACATATACATATATATATATGTATATATATGTATACATATATATATATACATACATATATATATACATATATATATGTATATATATTTATATATACATACATATACATATACATATATATATATATTTATTTTTCTCTATTTTATTTTTATAAGAGTATTGTATTTATTCACTTCAAATAAAGAATAAACTTTTATTTACTCAATTAATGGGTTCTAAATGAAGTTGTTTTCTTATCCTTTAAGTAAGCCTTTTTAAATACATACATATACGTGTTTAGCTAGGCCATCATTTTCTTTTAAATTTTCAAAAATACAAGATCAAAATAGACAATTAAATAAAAAATCACATGTATATCATTCCACAAGCCTACTTTTTCAATCATTGAATCATTTTGAATCAGATTAATATAATCTCCTCTATGAAATTTATTATGTAGACATCATGTCATTTTGTGGTGTGTGCACCTAGATTCCATCAAGCTTACCATTCAATCCGTCTAAATGATCCTACCTTAGTCGTGTTCTTGTCCTTCAACCTGTTTTCCTGCATTTGCACACACTTGCACTTACATAGTTCATCAGTAGCGTTCAATCATGATAAAGTATAAGATAGTTCAAAAGATCACATAGTCAAAAGATGGTCAGCTTCTTTCAAACATTTCAAAAATATCAAATTTTCATTCAACATATTGAATTTCTCAATAATTCAATTTATTATATTATAATTTAAATGCAATAAAAATTGGGTTATGACACTGTGTTGACATCATAATTTATAGACTCATTGTTAAAAGCATAGTAAAACTATTGGGTAGAACAATTGGCATGTTACACATGGTATTAGAGCTACCAGGTTCAGCTCTGGAACCTATGAGCTTATTACTTTAGTGAAGTGTAAAGCCTATTAGAAGATAATGGTCAAAAATTTCTTACGCCAAGAGGGCAAGATGAAAAGAACATGGGGTAAACAAAAGGGAAGTTAATATTCTTGAAAACTTGTTTAAGTTTGGGACTAAGAAAGAATTGTCCCTAGAGTTGAAAACACTTAAACCACCAACTTATTAAGATACACATTTAGATTGGGAAAGATTATGCAACTAGGATTGGTAGGAAGGTTATGAAGGTTTACCAATGATTACCTTCACGATATGAAATAATTTAAATGACTTTGAGGGATAGAAAGGATTGAAGTAATCTCCCTTATTGATAACAACCAGCATTGTGGATTAAATAGGGATATTATGCATATATGAGCATGCTTTACTGGAATAGAACTAATTGATAGCATACATTGGAAACTTTAGTCAAATCATGAAGCCAATATTTTGAGAATCAAAACCAACTAGAGAGGTATCCAAGAGGTTGGATAACCCATGAAAAATCTGATTTAGTACAAATTAAGATCTTGCATATTAATTAAAGTGTGAAAGGTTGATATATTAGACTAAAGGTTAGAGACTGGAATAGTCAGTAACGGGAAACAACTTAAAAAGGTGAAAATGAAAGACGACATAATCCCACCAACTGGAATAGGAAAGGTAAAGTTAGAGTTCTAAATAAGATGGGAAAAAGAAAACCAATCAACTTTAGAGTGTTTAAGGTTATGAGAAAATAAAGTTACCAAGAATTGGGACAAAATCACTTAGAAAGATGATTGCAAGTTGGGAACTTGAAAGTAAATTAGATTAATCTGACAAGGGCTTAGATAGTATGTAGTTTGCTAGAAGTACAAAATAATTTACCAACTTTTCAACAAAAGTAAACTTATGTTTAGATGTTACAAAAGGAAATTGGATATGGAGGGAGACTAAGGGACAAATCGAAAGAATAAATTGGAAACAACTCACAAAGGAGAAGATACAATTGATATGGGGATCCTTAGGCAAGCTTGTTAACACATCAACAAATGGGGCTTTGTGGATGTGGGATATTATTCTACTATGGTTAAAAACACTATTAGTATACATGGAAAAGAGAATTGGACTGAAATACTAGAGTATCTCAACTTGTAAAATTGTTGTTTATTCATTAGATCTTGTTATGGTGGATCTAGTTCTACTGATTTTGAGAGATTAAAGGGCGATGATGAATCCAATTTTGGAAATTAAAAAAAAAAAGTATATTCAAGGCATACCATGGAGGGTAAGAAAGGAAATTAATAGTCAATCAACTATCAAAATCCAACAACAAGGAATGATAAATCAATTCAATATGGGGAAAGTGAATGTTGTGAAGAGTTCAACTTTAAGATGATCTAATATCGTGGAAACACTAAGTGGGGAAGTAGAGTAGATAGACTCAGATAAAGTACTTCATACAACAAATTTTATTAATTTTCAATTTGGAAGAACTTTTGACTTCTTCGCAAGTCATGATTCAAATACCTTCAACCGAAGTCTTATATGACCACAACAAGGTTGGTAAAGTTAAAATGATAAGGTATTAGAATTATTGGGGAAAGGTAGAGGGAAGGTCAAGGTTTATGACCAATGAGAAATAAATATTTGTAACAAAAATTCTATTTGAAATGGTTTTGGAAGAATTTTTTTTTAATATCATAGATACTTTGGAGAAATATAGGAAACAGACTTGATCATGGATGACTAGATTATCACTTATGAAATAGGGAGGGAATATTTTCGTACTCATGATTTTGAGTCATATAAAAATGTTCATGCTTGGAAACAAGGTATGTAATAATTGCTGACATCTTTTGGAGGACAATGCCAAGTCAGCATGATTAGACAAGAATTTTTACTCGAACTAGGATATATGCTCATTAGAGGAAATAAATTTAGCTGAAAATCAAGTTACTACTTTGGAAACAAGCAAAGGAAAAAAGAAATCCAAGATATGGATGTTCTTGATGAAGGATTTTTATCTCTGCAAAATATTTCATTATTATATTTCGAGAACCAAATATGGCATAAGTCCAAGGAAGAGGTTTCACTTAGTTAGAATGGACTATTATGAATCATAAAAGAACCTATGTACCCAAAATTTGGGAAATTAAGGAATGAGATGAGGTAAAATGATGCCATACTTATAATACCTAGAAATGACAAAAAATATTTAACTAATACATAACCACTAAAATCTAGAAAGGGATAGAGTAAGATGTTGTAAGTTATGTAGAAATTTGTCATCCAATATGCCAGAGGATGAATACATGATGTTGTCATCAAAAGAGCTTGTATGCTCTTATGAAAATCTAGTGAGGAAGTGGTAGACCATTAGAATAGTTTGATATTTCTATCTTGATGAAACTAACATAATGTTATGGTGGATAGACTCAACAAGGTAACCAATTTATATTTGGAAATTTGATTTATAGGACAATAGTCCTAAACAATATATTGTGTAAATTAGTTGCTTAATGATCCTGAGAAGCTTATCTTAGATGGGAACAAGCAAGTAATGATAAGGTTTTGAGTAAACCATGGTCATGTCCTATGAAAAATTATAAATTGAATTAATGTTCAATTTATCACTTTAAGTTAGCCAGCTAGGAAAATGGGATAAATCCAATCTTGGAGGATTTGAGGAATGTTTTTAGAAAACAATAAACTTATATCATATTATAATTTGATCCATTTATGGAAGAGGGGTTGAAATTCCTAAAAGATGGAAAAAATCTAGGACCAAAAATGTTTTCAAATGGAATAGTAGATCAAAAGGATCAAGGAAAACTTTGTTGATGCAAGCTTAAAATTATGAAGCAGTATAATTATGCTTAAGGTAGATGGTTGTTTTAGTGATGGATGATCTTAGCTTCTGAGTTGTCTAATGGCATAAACACCAAAAGAAAGGATGGGACCCATGGTGTAGTGCATAATACACTGATATTTCTTTTCTTTTTTGGTTACACTAAGGATAATTGCATTAGCCAATGAGAATGTGTTTTCTAGTCACTAGGGTATAGGTGTTAGATAGGATATTGTCACCATTGTACTTATGAAGTATGAAATAGTTAATATAATAGTACTTTAAAGGGAAGGTATGTGTGAATCACACAAGTTCTCCCCATACGTTAGCACAATCACTTAGTGCAAGGTCCAAGAAGGACAAGAATGCAAGGGGTCATGCTATGAGGGAAGATTAGTTATAAATATACTTATTTCTTACATGAAGAGAAAATTGAAGGTAAAACCTTTATTTTGACTTTATATATATGTTTAGGACTTAAAATCATTGAGGATGATGATTCACAAGGGGGGAAAGTATGTTACACCCCATTTCATAGTTACCAAGTTACTTTCATCTTCATGATTAAATATGATGATAAACACAAATTATGACTTTAATATGTTTACTAGGAGAAATAAAAATTGAAATATGCATTAAGATGATATTGCTTTTGAAGGTATGATTATGTTTTAATACTAATGAAAATTCAATGTATGAATATGTATTACAATATGAATACTTTAATGATGCAAATGATGCAAATGATTTATTATGCTAATATATTTCATGTGAATGACTAACTACCTATGTGATGCACTAAGTTGGGTGCAGGAACATGTTCAAGCCTCTAGAAGAGAGGGGAAGTATCACTCAGGAGAGGATCTTGGTCTAGTAACCATTAATAAGATTAACTGAAATTTCACACATTCACTTCTAGTTTCTAAGTTTGGTTTATTTGAGTCAATAAAATCAAGAATTGGTAAGCCCTTAATTGAAGTCTTGGATTAATTTTGGGAGTTTGTTGGTTGTCTTTGATTGGTTATGATTTTATTCTCATTTCTAAGATTGTTTCTTTGCTTGAATTGCATGTTTATAACTTTATTTTGAGTTTGATTTCCTCTTTCTGTATTTTCTAATCAATGATTATATATATAATGAATATATATACATATTTATGTGTAAAAATGATAACCCATGCACAAGTATATCAGACACACAAGGAAGTCAAATGGAAAAATACCATAATCAATACATACATATAAACATATATAATAAATATGTAAATATATATATTTATATATTTGAGATTATATGCTCAATTGGAAATAATGATTAAATTAAGAAAGCATATATATATATGCAATATAACAATGGATGTTTTGATTATATGGGAAAAATAGGTTTTGAAGGGACTCGAAACCCTTTACAAAAAAATTGATGAAAAGCTACTTAAAGATAAAAACATTGAACCATCAACAACATCTAGCAACAAAACAACTACCAAAAAATAGACCCAGCAACAAAGAAACAGTAACAAAAAACAACACAAAAAGAGACATTATTTCATGTTCTTTGAGGTGTTATCCACCTCAATATCTTGGTTATGATGTAGCTTGACCATGTCCATCAGTTCTTTCTTCTCCTCCTCAAAGGTCTTCCTCAAGTTACCTCTTCCTCTTGTACATGGGCTAATAGCCTCATCTTTTCTGAACTTCTTCCCCTTCCCTTTAAAGACTAGTCCTTCTCCATCAACTCTGCAAAGTAAAGTTGATCTTCCCTAAGCTAACTTATCTTGTGAAAAAGGAGCTCCAAATACTCCACATTGTTCTTGACCAAACTGTGGCTAACATGCAGTAGCTTCTTGATGTTTGCATTAGTTTCAATAATCTTCTCCTCCATATCAGAGAGGCGTTGTTCACACAAGGATTAAAATTCGTAAAGGAGCACTATAATTCCACAAGTATTTCAATCAAGATATCTAAGGAAGAGCAAGTTTAGACTATTTTATATATTCTCTTTAAGGCCCTTGATCCTAATATTTTCCCTATTAAACTCCTACAGTACCCACTTGGCTAGCTTAAATGCGCCTGTAGCCCCTACACAACCATATCCAAAAGCTCAAACATTGAAGTATTGTCGTCATTAAGGTAAGAGAAGTTCTTAGAGAGAGGGTTCACTTAAGTGGCTCTAGCTTTTCAAAATTTAGATTAACCCCCTCATCCTCATACATAGACTTCCCACCTAAAAGCTCCGCACTAGGTGATTGTTTAATAGGGGAGTCATTTATTTCAACAACATTATCCATAGCACCTTCTCTTATCCTAATCATTGGAACCCTTCAAATCACCTTTCACAACCCATTTTTTCATCTTTGTAATTCACTTGGATATCCTTCATGAAATTTCCTTAGCTTCCTTCTCCCCAACATTTTTAGGAAATCCCTCCTCCATATGACCATTCACAACAAGATCCTAATCATTAAGCTCATTATTCCCCTTAGATATGGAACCACTAGAAACAACATTAGTATCATTGCTAACAGAATGGGAATCCAACTAGTAAAGAACAATCTTATTAGCAACACATTTCCCTTTGGGATTCCCCTTCTTCCTCTTCTTAGAAGGGGCCACCACAAGGGATGAAGATTTTTCTCTATTTTATTTTTATAAGAGTATTGTATTTATTCACTTCAAATAAAGAATAAACTTTTATTTACTCAATTAATGGGTTCTAAATGAAGTTGTTTTCTTATCCTTTAAGTAAGCCTTTTTAAATACATACATATACGTGTTTAGCTAGGCCATCATTTTCTTTTAAATTTTCAAAAATACAAGATCAAAATAGACAATTAAATAAAAAATCACATGTATATCATTCCACAAGCCTACTTTTTCAATCATTGAATCATTTTGAATCAGATTAATATAATCTCCTCTATGAAATTTATTATGTAGACATCATGTCATTTTGTGGTGTGTGCACCTAGATTCCATCAAGCTTACCATTCAATCCGTCTAAATGATCCTACCTTAGTCGTGTTCTTGTCCTTCAACCTGTTTTCCTGCATTTGCACACACTTGCACTTACATAGTTCATCAGTAGCGTTCAATCATGATAAAGTATAAGATAGTTCAAAAGATCACATAGTCAAAAGATGGTCAGCTTCTTTCAAACATTTCAAAAATATCAAATTTTCATTCAACATATTGAATTTCTCAATAATTCAATTTATTATATTATAATTTAAATGCAATAAAAATTGGGTTATGACACTGTGTTGACATCATAATTTATAGACTCATTGTTAAAAGCATAGTAAAACTATTGGGTAGAACAATTGGCATGTTACACATGGTATTAGAGCTACCAGGTTCAGCTCTGGAACCTATGAGCTTATTACTTTAGTGAAGTGTAAAGCCTATTAGAAGATAATGGTCAAAAATTTCTTACGCCAAGAGGGCAAGATGAAAAGAACATGGGGTAAACAAAAGGGAAGTTAATATTCTTGAAAACTTGTTTAAGTTTGGGACTAAGAAAGAATTGTCCCTAGAGTTGAAAACACTTAAACCACCAACTTATTAAGATACACATTTAGATTGGGAAAGATTATGCAACTAGGATTGGTAGGAAGGTTATGAAGGTTTACCAATGATTACCTTCACGATATGAAATAATTTAAATGACTTTGAGGGATAGAAAGGATTGAAGTAATCTCCCTTATTGATAACAACCAGCATTGTGGATTAAATAGGGATATTATGCATATATGAGCATGCTTTACTGGAATAGAACTAATTGATAGCATACATTGGAAACTTTAGTCAAATCATGAAGCCAATATTTTGAGAATCAAAACCAACTAGAGAGGTATCCAAGAGGTTGGATAACCCATGAAAAATCTGATTTAGTACAAATTAAGATCTTGCATATTAATTAAAGTGTGAAAGGTTGATATATTAGACTAAAGGTTAGAGACTGGAATAGTCAGTAACGGGAAACAACTTAAAAAGGTGAAAATGAAAGACGACATAATCCCACCAACTGGAATAGGAAAGGTAAAGTTAGAGTTCTAAATAAGATGGGAAAAAGAAAACCAATCAACTTTAGAGTGTTTAAGGTTATGAGAAAATAAAGTTACCAAGAATTGGGACAAAATCACTTAGAAAGATGATTGCAAGTTGGGAACTTGAAAGTAAATTAGATTAATCTGACAAGGGCTTAGATAGTATGTAGTTTGCTAGAAGTACAAAATAATTTACCAACTTTTCAACAAAAGTAAACTTATGTTTAGATGTTACAAAAGGAAATTGGATATGGAGGGAGACTAAGGGACAAATCGAAAGAATAAATTGGAAACAACTCACAAAGGAGAAGATACAATTGATATGGGGATCCTTAGGCAAGCTTGTTAACACATCAACAAATGGGGCTTTGTGGATGTGGGATATTATTCTACTATGGTTAAAAACACTATTAGTATACATGGAAAAGAGAATTGGACTGAAATACTAGAGTATCTCAACTTGTAAAATTGTTGTTTATTCATTAGATCTTGTTATGGTGGATCTAGTTCTACTGATTTTGAGAGATTAAAGGGCGATGATGAATCCAATTTTGGAAATTAAAAAAAAAAAGTATATTCAAGGCATACCATGGAGGGTAAGAAAGGAAATTAATAGTCAATCAACTATCAAAATCCAACAACAAGGAATGATAAATCAATTCAATATGGGGAAAGTGAATGTTGTGAAGAGTTCAACTTTAAGATGATCTAATATCGTGGAAACACTAAGTGGGGAAGTAGAGTAGATAGACTCAGATAAAGTACTTCATACAACAAATTTTATTAATTTTCAATTTGGAAGAACTTTTGACTTCTTCGCAAGTCATGATTCAAATACCTTCAACCGAAGTCTTATATGACCACAACAAGGTTGGTAAAGTTAAAATGATAAGGTATTAGAATTATTGGGGAAAGGTAGAGGGAAGGTCAAGGTTTATGACCAATGAGAAATAAATATTTGTAACAAAAATTCTATTTGAAATGGTTTTGGAAGAATTTTTTTTTAATATCATAGATACTTTGGAGAAATATAGGAAACAGACTTGATCATGGATGACTAGATTATCACTTATGAAATAGGGAGGGAATATTTTCGTACTCATGATTTTGAGTCATATAAAAATGTTCATGCTTGGAAACAAGGTATGTAATAATTGCTGACATCTTTTGGAGGACAATGCCAAGTCAGCATGATTAGACAAGAATTTTTACTCGAACTAGGATATATGCTCATTAGAGGAAATAAATTTAGCTGAAAATCAAGTTACTACTTTGGAAACAAGCAAAGGAAAAAAGAAATCCAAGATATGGATGTTCTTGATGAAGGATTTTTATCTCTGCAAAATATTTCATTATTATATTTCGAGAACCAAATATGGCATAAGTCCAAGGAAGAGGTTTCACTTAGTTAGAATGGACTATTATGAATCATAAAAGAACCTATGTACCCAAAATTTGGGAAATTAAGGAATGAGATGAGGTAAAATGATGCCATACTTATAATACCTAGAAATGACAAAAAATATTTAACTAATCATAACCACTAAAATGAAAGGGAAGAGTAAGATGTTGTAAGTTATGTAGAAATTTGTCATCTATGCCAGAATGAATACATGATGTTGTCATCAAAAGAGCTTGTATGCTCTTATGAAAATCTAGTGAGGAAGTGGTAGACCATTAGAATAGTTTGATATTTCTATCTTGATGAAACCATAATGTTATGGTGGATAGACTCAACAAGGTAACCAATTTATATTTGGAAATTTGATTTATAGGACAATAGTCCTAAACAATATATTGTGTAAATTGTTGCTTAATATCCATGAGAAGCATCTTAGATCCAACAAAGCAAGTAATGATAAGGTGAGTAAACCATGGTCATGTCCTATGAAAAATTATAAATTGAATTAATGTTCAATTTATCATTTAAAAAAGCCAAGCTAGGAAAATATAAAATCCAACTTGGAGGATTTGAGGTGTTTTTAGAAAACAATAAACCATATCATATATAAATGATCATTTAGGAAGAGGGGTTGAAATTCCTAAAAGATGGATAAAAAGTAGGACCAAAAATGTTTTCAAATGGAATAGTAGATCAAAAGGATCAGAAAACTTTGTTGATCATTCATTATTAAATTATCTAAGAGATCTTGTTTTAGTGATGGATGATCTTACTTTGAGTTTCTAATGGCATACCCAAAAAATAATGTAATAGGCATAAACACTGATATTTCTTTTGATTTTTTGGTTACATCTAAGGAAATTGTTAGAATGAGAAGTGTTTTCTAGTCACTATATAGGTGTTAATAGGATATTCTTCACTATGTACTTATAAGTTGGAAATTTTAATTCTAATGTACTTTAAAGGGAAGGTATGTTGAATACCATTCTCTAGGAGTTGCACAACATATAGTGCAAGGTTCCAAGCAAACAAGAATGCATTCATGCTATGAAAGATTAGTTATAAATATAATTTCTTCATGAAAGAAAATTGAAGGTAAAAATTTACTTTTACTTTATTATATGAATAGGACTTAAAATCATTGAGATGATGCTCACAAGGGGGGAAAGTAATGTTACACCCCATTTATACTTAGCCAAGTTACTTTCATCTTCATGATTAAATATGATGATAAACACAAATTATGCTTTAATATGTTTACTAAAAATAAAAATTGAAATATGCATTAAATTATTGTTTTAAGGTATGATTTGTTTTAATACTAATGAAAATTCAATGTATGATATGTATTAAATATGAATACTTATGATGCAAAATGCAAATGATTTATTATGCTAATATATTTCATGTAATGACTAAACCTTGTGATCATAAGTTTCAGGAACATGTTCAAGCCTCTTAAGAAGGGGAAGTATCACTTAGGTGGATCTTTCTAGTAAATTAATAAGATAACTGAAATTTAACATTCATTCTTTTCTAAGTTTCTTATTTGAAATAAAATAAGAATTGGTAAGATTAATTGAATCTTGGATAAGGGAGTTTGGGTTGCGAGGTTATGATTTTTTTTTTCTAAGATTATCCTGCTTGAACAATAACTTTATTTTGAGTTTGATTTCCTCTTTTGTATTTTCTAATCAATGATTATATATATAATGAAATTATAATATTTATGTGGAAAAATGATAACCCATGCCAAGTTATCAGACACACAAGGAAGTCAAATGGAAAAATACCAAATCAATAGCATCATATGCCAAATAAGAAAAGGTAAATTATAATTATTATTTATTATTCTGAAAAAAAAATGATTAAATCTAAGATATATTATATTGAATATTGTTAAACAAATATGATAAGAGAAATAGGTTTTGAAACTTTTAAAAATTGAGTACCATTGAATTTAGATATCTAAAAAATAGACTAGAAGTAATTTTTTATTTATTTTGAATAAAATTTTCTAAACCAAGATTAGAGTCTTTCCAAAAAAAATGAAATATTAACCTTTATTATTTGAGGGTTTTCTATTTCAAAAGATCTAAAAGATTAAATATGCCCTTGATGCAAGCTTAGCAACATAGCTCATTTATTGAAATTTTTAGAGATAAAGTAACTCATAGAAATCTTTAATATAAGAAAATCCCCTGTAATTCACTTGGAAGGGTTAGACCATTCACAACATAATCATTAAGATTATTTTACCACTAGAAACAACATTAGTATCATAATAATGTAAAGAACAATCTTATTAGCATTTGTATGAAGATCTCATAAACCAATTGGTATTTGAAACCAATCAAGACGATTAAATCTTGGAATCTAGGATCTGATAATGAAGTAAGAGGTATGGAAAGAGCCCTCCTGCAAGATTCTATTCGAAGATAAATAAAAAAACCCATGTCTATGATTCAACAAAGTGGAATATAAACAAAATTTTAGTATTAGAAATCCTGCAACATCATAAAGAAGAAACTTAAGACTCATAATCCTGAACTACCAAATCAAAAAGGTTTATGAAAGACAAAAAAACAACCATAGTATTAAGACACTTTGCTCTTCTTCTCCTCTTTGAGAGTGTCTCCAATGGTGTGCTAAAAAAAATAATGGAAGAAAACTTCAACAATGTAGCTCACAAAAGAAATATTAGTAATACCAAGCTCTGATACCAACTGAAAGGAAATAAAAAAGAGCAATGGAAATAGTACTAAAGAAAATAAAAAAGAGCAATGGAAAGTACTAATAAAGAGCAATTGTTTGAAGGAAAGAGATTACCAAATAAGTTGAAGTAGCCAAACCAAGCACCACCAAAGCAAGAGAGACACAAGGATTTGTTAAGGGGAAAAAACAAGAAAAAAACCCAATATTATGAATGGAGGAAAAATGCCTAAAGAATAATACAAAGAGAGAGAGAGAGAGATTTAGCCTTAGCTTGCTTGCATGAGTCTTGAAGAATGAGAGGAGAGGCACCTCAATAAGTAGAGGTGAGAAGAAGGAATTAGAATGTAACTCCCAACTCAATGAATGCCACCATTCATCTATGTGTGTGCAAAGTGTCACCTCTTAAGGAGGTGGTTACAAATATTCCTTAATAAAGGAATTAAAAAATAAGTCATCCTCACACATGTGTGAGATGACAAAAAGACAAAAGACTTGTAGGGATTCCTTTGGAATATTCCTACAAGTTAATAAAAAATTACAATTAAATAATAACCTTTACCAAGTTAAGATTAATCTTCTAACACGTTGATTGGTCCAGATTCCCAATGGGAGAACAACAAATGTTATATACACATACATACATATATATATTAATAATATATATGTTAATATATAAAAGAAATTTGAAATATTTATAAGAAAATATAGCATTGATATTAGTGTAGGATTTTTAAAGCCCTTTAGTATATATTTTAAACATGCTTTAGAGTGAATTTCTATTCCTATATGAGTTTAAGACTAGTGATAGAGAATATGTTACACCTTAGCATATAAAATATACTATATCACAATATTTGTAGCTAAACACGTTGTATTTATCATGTTATTTAAATAGAAAACATTGCATATATAGTACAACCAATATACCAATGGTATATAGCATAGAAATAAGGGAACAATGCTTAAGTAATAGGTTGCACATAAACAATAGGTGGTGTATCAAGTATTTAATGTTGAGTAGAATGAAAATTTGGCAGTGCTGGAATAAAGTGCTTGGAATCAATACAAACCAATGTGTGAGTTTAAACTACCAAAGACTAAGTCAAATGCAAAAGCAAAAGTGAATGCTCACACACAAGAAGCTTTGAATTGGTCATTAGCAAACAATGACCAAATGAATAGGGCAAGAAGTGCATAATGTGGTGCCAACTTGTGAGAAGTAGGAATCAATTAGAAGTTTGATTTGCAATATGAAATATGAGAAATGGTCAAGTGTGAAGCTGGCCAAAGTAAGTTGACTTATAGAAGACAATTACCTTGCATTTTTTATTATCATTCTTTATGTCCTTTTTAGTAAGCGACTCATTCACTATGGTTGTGCATGTGTTTACTATGCTACGATTTTAGCTTCCACCTTTTCTTATTCTTGCTAACTTGAACCTTTTGGAATGAGAGGTGTCATCTTGGATACCCCATTTCTAGCCTGTAGTTGCTTACCTTTGTGTATAAATAGAGGTGCTCTTTACCTCAATAGGTACACATATTTTCACTCTAGTTGCTTCAATTTTGAGTTGTTTCTAATTTTAGTTGAGAGTTGTGAGAGGTTTTGAGAGTAATATTTTGGTGAAGAGAAAGAAAGATAGTTTAAGGAATTGCTTACTAATTTGGGAAGGCTATGCTGGGAATCCAACCTAATCAATTGAAGCATTGTGTAAACATGCATGCTGATTTCTACTCTTTTATACTTTGTTTTATATATTTTAAAAGATTATGTGACATTATATGTATTGTTTGGGAGAATAGTTCAAATTCTTTAGGGTATAAGTGAAAGATTCTACATGTACCTAGTCTAGAAATCTCTATTATTTGAATGTAAGTATATTCTCCATAATAAGGAATGGGTGTTTATACGAGTATTAAATACTATCAAAAGATAGAGCTTATATAGTGATAATTAAATTGGTTGTCATAGAATTACTTAGTGGAAATATCATCATTACGATGTTGTGCAAACCTTGATTGGTAACCTTTTCTTGATTGATTTCTCTTATCTCCTTGATATAGACAATGAGTCTTATCCCTAGTGTATGGTGTAAAATTGAAGGATATATCAATATTCAACAATAGGGTGGAGAGTTGTACTTACTAGTTATGTTATTTTAAATTAGAGTCTATTCCTATTTTCAGAAATCTAAAAGAGGGCACATGTTTTGATAACCCAAAACTATAATGTGATAAGAACTATGGGTGTAGATGCACCAATTCCTCACAAGTTGATAAAGTCCTCCAGATGATATATAAATGTAGTAAACATGTGAATAATTAAGGGATTTTAAAAGAGAATTCTTACAATTCGTTCATGTTCACTTGAATGTTACTTTACTTTAATTGAAACCCTATGCCGAGAATAACCTATTTGGTAGGGTTATTTATTTAATTATTGATTGACACAAATAGGTTGAGAATTAGCCTATATGATCTAATTGATCAATTGATTGTTAATTATATCCTTATTTAATTCATTTATTATTAAATATTATACTTTTGATTGAGGTCATTTATTGATGAAAATATACCTTTTGATGGGAGTCATTTATTGTTGAGATTACACTCTTGAAGACACTTTTATTTTTGAGAATTTACTTTTGAAATAGAGTCAAATAATGATGTGACCTTATGTTTATCCATATTTTTTATTGGTATGTTAGAATTACTTTGATTAATTAAAATTAGTTTCTTAGTGTACTTAAAGGGTTATAGGTTATTCTTGGGGTTAAGGTTACTCAATGGTGTAAGGGGATAGCCTATGCATAGGTTATGAATGGTCAATACAAATTGATCTAGGAAGGAAAGTGAACTATATGACATCCACTTGAACTACTGGGTGGTTAATACTTTGGCCAAAGTAGTCTAAGTTGCCACTATTTATACTGTCAATCATTGTGATTTAGGTTTACATACTAGGTAGGGGAATGTCATATGTGTAGGTTGTAGCCACTGTGTGATAGATCTAGATATTTAGGACACAAAACCAAGCTTGGGAAGGTCAAATTTATTATGAGTATATCAAACCAATCTCTTCGTTGAAGGGTAGGGACACTTACCAATTTGATAGATGTGTGGGGGATGATAGTTAGTCCATGGTTGGCAGAAAGGTGTTTGAGTGATGCTTCTCCTCATCAGCAGGTGGCCAATATTTGATGGAGGGCACCTAGACGATTCGTATACCTAGTGCTAGCCAGCTCATGGAAGCTTTGTAAGTATTTATGTATCCATTTCTATGGAAGATTGCAAAGGAGGAAATGTAATCATGAAATTATGTAATATGAAATCAATACTTTGGAAAGTTGAAATACTTTGTTGAAATTTAATGGGAAAGTTTGGAATGATGTTTATTTCAAATGTGCATATTATTCTCATATATAAAAAAAAATTATTGCTATGTGTTGGTGTCATAATTTATTTACTTGAGGTTAAAAGCATAGTAAAATTATTGGTTAGAACATTTGGCATGCTACACACAGATTATCCTTCTCCAACCAAGGGTAGCCATTTGTTTCAAAGATAAAAGAATAGAAAAATTCTCCATAATTTTATTGGTTTGTTGAGCTCTATACACTAAAAGGAAGAACAAAACCACCCCATAACTATTTCCTCTAATACCACTGACCCTAGCATGCCTAGGATTACCTCTAGAAGACCCATCAGTGTTGATTTTCAACACCACTTGAGGAGGGGGTGAACAACAACCACTTCTCTAGATATTCCCTTTGGTAAGCCACCCCAACCTAGGCTAAGGGCCACTCCTATCACAATCAGAAATCCCCAAAGTATGGGCCACACCCATATCTCTCAGGTCCATAGGGATAGATATATCACACTTAGCGACTAAAGTCTCCTAAAGAGAACCCAATATCCTCAACCATACCTACCATGCCTAAATCTTCTTATCTTGAAAAATTCCTATGGTTTTGGTCCAGCTGGATATTCTAAATAATCTAACTTGGACCAATTTTCCAAGCAATCTAAAGGAAAGAGGTTTTAGCTGGAGGGATCCCTAGCCCATCCCAAAGATTAGCTAAAGAAGAGGCATGACTACACAACTGGTTCTATACTCCCCACCAGGAATTCCAAATCATTCTATCAAAGGGACATTGAAGAAATAAATGCATAATACACTCTTCATTACTATTGCACATAACACACATAGAAGGACCCTAATATCTTCTCATCCATAAATTTTCCCAAGTGAGGTATTTATTTTTCACCACAAGCCAAGAGAAGAAATTATACTGAGGCCAAGAGAACTTATTCCAAACTTGTTTCCACCAAGGGACCCCAACACTCCAGTAAATTTGCTTGTCCAACTCTTGATAGCTAGTGGCAACTGAGAATTTGTATTTCAGGTCATGCCCCTAGGGGAGAACATCCCTCTCTAGAAGAGAATTACAAACCCTTCTAGCCAAAATATTAGCTATCTCCTGGCATTCCTCCATAAAACCACCAAGAGACCACTCATGTGGGTCTTTCCACTTGTACATAGTTACCTAGTCAAGAACTTGAGAGGACTTGAAATCTACCACGCTACACCAACTGACATCAAGAAAAATCTTACATAAAGCCTACAAATGTGGGTATGTAGAAATGATAGAGTGATACGTATCACATTATTCAAACCTAAAAAATAGCCTCTAAGCCTCTATTACAGTTCCAAAATAACCCTTGCTTAAGTGGCTTGGCTCCCCTTTTAAGGGTACCCCAAAGCATAGAACCCTTCTCTAGAAGGGTTGAATCTAGGTACATCAATGGTAACCACTACCCTCAAATATTTTTAAGTGAGGATCCTAGCCTGATTCAAATATTTATGAGAACACCAACACCAATATAACTTAGTCACCAAGGCTTTCCCATTCAGATCATCCCGTCATAGCCCAAGTCCACCTTCCTACTTCAACCTATAGGTAGTAACCCATTTAACCAAGATCCACTACCTCAAGAGGAGATTACCAAACCATAAGAGTTAACTAGAAATTTTCTAAATTCTTTAATAAAACTTGAAGGAGCAGAAAGCACATAGCACCTATACAAAGAAGAGCCTAAACCATTGAATTCAAAAGAGTCACTCTATCCATAGTAGAGAGCCACCTACAAATCCAATCGCTAACCTTCTTGTGAAACTTATCAATAACATCCTGCCAAAACTTCTTGGGGAGTGAATGCATAGCCAGGAAAATACCAAGATATACAAAGGGAAGCAAGTCAATCTAGAATATCAGAATTCTAGCTATTCTCTTCTGAATAAGATTTGAAGTATTAAAGAAAAAGATGAGGGACTTACCCTGGTTGATAATTTATCCTAAATCAACCAAATAAATATCAAGAACTTGTCTCAAATTAAAATCCTCTTCAACTCTAGCTACACCCATCAAAGCAATGTCATCCACAAACTAAAGATGGGATTTTGGGGTAAATTATTACCCCAAGCTCCACACGATATTTAATAAATATCCCTAATCCTTTAGGCACTAAAATAAATAGGTAGTGGAAGAAGGGGTAACCTTCCAAAGTTCTTTAGATTCTCCAAAAAGCTTAAAGGTCCACCATTAATTAACATAGAGAAGGAAGAAGAGGTGACACAAATCATAACCCACTCAATCCAGGCACCACAAAACCCAAAATCCCTCAAAATCTTGGAAAGGAAATACCATTTAACATGATCATAATATTTTGTCATGTCAAGCTTGATGAACATTCCCTCATCTTTGGAGGAGGCCAAGGAATGGAAAATTTCAACTGCAATAACAATCCCATCAAGAATCTGTTTGCTAGCCACAATGCAACCATATTCCTTAGAAATTAACCTTCCCAACCATGGCTTGAGATGTTTAGCTACCGACTTAGTAATAATTTTGTATATAATATTGTACAAGGTGATTGGTTTAAAGAGATCCAAAGAATTATCTCCTCTTTTTGGAATATGAGCAAAAAAAGTGGAATTCATGGCAATTAGAATTTTCTTGTTCCTTTGAGATTCCTAAACAACCCCAAGAAGATCAGGCTTGATAACTTCTCAAAACTCTTGAAAGAACTCAATAGAAAACCAATTAGGCCTTGGGTCTTTCTCCTTCTTCATCTGTACCACAATATCCTCCAACTCATTCATGGCGATAAACTTGATCCAAGAATCATTCATTTCACTAGAAACCAATGAAGGGATACAATCCAAAATTAGAACTTCTTCCTCATTGGGAAGATGGGAGTCCTCAATAAACAAGGAAAAGAACAAAAAAATATCTTTATAAATCTCACCAAAGGAATAAATTTGACTCCCCTTAGAGGATTTGAGAGAGGAAATAAGATTACCCTGCCTTCTATCCTTAACATAATTATGAAAAAAGGAATTGTTCCTATCACCTTCCTAGAACCAATTAATATGGGACTTTTGCTTCCAAAAAATTTCCTCTTGCAGTTCCCATTCCTCCACCTCCTTCACAACCACAACTTCCAACTTACAATTTACCTTAGTAATACCATGGTCCCAAATTTTCCAAGTAATGGAATCCGAGTGAGCTTGAGCTGAATTTTTAGCCTGAAATTAATTACCAAAGTGGTGCCTATTCCATCATTTCAACATATATTTGACATATTGAAGCATCTTGGTGAAGAAATACATTACAGTTCCATGAGCCAACTTCCTTGCTCACCACAAAATAGGAACAAGATCGTGAAGTGAAAAATCTCAAAGCCACATAAACTGAAATTTGAAAGAATGCTTTTTAGAATATCTAGAAAAGCATGTAGAGAATTTGATCAACCAATGATTTGATTCTCACCAATCCAAAATTTTAAATTTATTAATCCAACTATCTCCTACCCAAAATCTTGAAACCATGAACATGTCCAACCTTTCTAAAATAATAGCTTCCCCACTTCTCCTATTATTCCATGTAAGCATCCCATTGGAAGGTTTGATATCAACCAAGTTCAATAAAACAACATTGTCCCTTAGAAGCTCAAAAGATGGTTCTAGGCGGGAAATATCACCTCTATTCTCCTCCATTGAGTAGATTGCATTGAAATTACCCACCAAAACCCAAGGAAGATAAGGATCAAGGGAGTGCACATATCGAACATTATACCTCAAAAAGGATTTACCAAGAAGATTAATTGGACCATAGATGTTAGAAAGAAGAATGACCTCACCAAATTCCAAACTAGAAGCTGTCAGAGAAATAGATTTCCTTCTAGAGAGCCACCAAATTGGAGAAACTCTACATGGATCCCATAAACAAGAAATCCCACTAGAACTACCTTGCACCCCAACACACTAACAATGACCTCTACCCAAAATCTTAGAGGCCATATTCAACATACTTTCCATAGAAAAATTTGTCTCTTGAAAAAAAACCAAGTTAGGAGAAAGAATCCAAATCGACTCATGAATAAATTTTTTTCTAGGGATGTTATTCATACCCCTTACGTTCCATGATAGAACAATCATCTTTGCAAATGGGAGAAGTCAGAATCAATGGTTCTCATTGATCCAAATTCAACAAAGGTCTCACCAATTAACTTTACATTTTCTTGATCCTTTTTTTGTCCAACCTTAAGAGGTTTCTTTGGAGCCTCCTTTTAGGGTGCTTTTTTTGTAGGACCAAGGTTGTAGGAGATGTTTTAATTTTTCCAATGTATACAACATCCTTTCGTATAGTGATTCCAAAATTGGGTAAGTTGGATCTATCTTTTACCTCTAACAAAAAACTTTCCCCCACCTTCTTGGGAGTAGAGGGAAGAATATTTGTGTCCATTTGAGCTTCTTGATCCCCCAATTGAGAAGAGATGAAATTAACATTTTCTTGAATTCCTAGATGAACCTCATCTAAGGAACCATGTGTCCCCTACATACCTAAGGGAACAAATTCTTCTTCAGCCAAATCATCTAAAGCATCAAATATGTTGAAGGTATCCTCCTATCTATCTCTGAGGGTTCTCTTTTGACCTCTACCTTTTTTACTAGACTTAACAGGTACAAAATCTTCCTTATCATCCAACACCTCCTGCATTGGAGCTTTCCCTTTAGCCTTCTATGGTGTAGATTTAGTAGGGACATTACCCATACCAATCTCATGGGTGACCCTAGGAAACTTCTGTTGCAAGTGACCATATTCATTGCATAACCGAAATTGGAAAGGTAGAGCCTTGTAGTCCAAATGTTGAGTCCAAGAGGAATAACCTATACAAATTTCCATTGAGTCTAGTAGTAGATTATTTAAATCAATCTTAATGCACACATGAGCAAAATAAATCACCTTTTTTATTTAGTTTTTATTGCGAAGGACTGACAAGCTTCCCAAGTAGAAGAGCAACCATCTACAATATATTAGTTCTTTGAAACTCTAGAGGCAGGCATGGAAGACACACCCAAATACCCAGACCCTAGAGGGGAGCTCCTTTATAGAATTAAATCTCACATGAGATAGTTTAATTAAAAGTCCCACTTGATTGTAGAAATAAAGCCCGCCTTCAAAATCCCTATTCCTATTTAACAAATAGGAAAAATCCACCATGAAAAAATTATTGGTTGCCAACATTATATCTATATCACCCTTAGGGTTCCACGTCTTACAAACCCATTATTCCAAAAGTGGGAGCGAAACCCACATCCCCATAAACTTGCAAATTATCAAATGGTTTCTAAAAAATCCCACATCCTCAACCATTGAGTCCAGTTGGAAAACCAGGCGATCTTGAGATCTCTCTGAATACCCATTCACTTTTTAGTATCTGAGAACACCATTTTTTGATGATCCCTTACCAAGGTTAGCCATATTTGGATGAGTTAGACCTCCAAGTGGAGAAGAGGAAATATTTAACTAATCCATAGATGCATGCAACACTATGCAAGGATGAAACCGATCCCCGCCACCAACACTACCAATTCCATATGGGAGCCAATGATTGAAACCAAGCCACAAATAAAACACAAAAGAAAAGAAAGAATACAACCATAGTCTTTGCAAAAAAACAAGCCCCCCAAACACAAAAGATAGCCCCACACAATGAAAACACCCCCAAACTCCTTCACACACCTCCCCATGCACATGCACTAGAAGAATGCTTGCATGTAGGCCACGACCTGCTATAGGCAACACATCTCATGCTTGACCGTTGATTTTCCATCATCTAATATTCATTATACTCACTCAATATTTGTTAGTGTTTTTCATGAAAAGCTTTTATTTTTCACTAAATGACATTTTCTTATAATATATAGTTTTGTTACAAAAAAAATGTTTTTCATTTCTTGCAATTAAATTAGTAATTCCAATATTTAGTGCATAGATATTTTTAGTAATTTTTTATATGCTATTAAATTTTTAATTGATATTAACAAAAACTTAGATGTAAATATTATTGTAAAATATTTTTCCTTTGTCTATTTATGAAATTGAATATTTTGTTGAAACAAGGACATTGACTCTATGTGTAATACAAGCTTTTGAAATATTTTGATTTGCTATTTTTTCTATTTTCTTGAATAGAAATTATTTTTGGAGTGGACCTATTATATAAAAATAAATAAATAATATTACTAAAAAAATTATTTATATGTTATGCTTTTTAAAATTATCATTCTAAATATAAAATCTTATCTTCAAGTAATTTTGTTGGCCCCATGCAAATGACATCAAATCGACCATTTTAAATTAGAAAAATATAACATATGGGTAGAAGAAGAAATTGTTGCCACAAAAGCCTTTTTTTATTAAAGTACCTTCAATTGAAAAATGTTCAACTAAATATGGTATGACCTTAAACCATAGTTAGATAAAATGAGGATTAGGTCAAACCCTTAGCATCCTCACTATCCTTAATGAAAGCACATTGGAATAGATAAATAAATTTTTTATACTTGATTGATATACCCAACCAAGTAGGAAAATATATTGATCTACTTGAACTTTTCCTCCAACTACACAACCTCAAGAAGTTATTTCATTTGGTTTACAAGTAGAAGTGTCAAAAATAATGGTCCAAACCCTTATTTTATAGGGAAACCTTTGAGACAATTTTATCAAATAGGATTTAACTAAACCCTTTGCTAGCATGGAGTATCATGCTTTTCTTGACTAGGTTCAATCAAGTTTGGTTTGACCAAACATATTTTTTATTGAACCTATATGCTTTTGACCATGTTTTTCTTTGGGAATTTTTCATTTTGGGCCAAAAGTGGATTCACTTATGTTCTTTTTCCCATGTAAATCTCTTGAATTCAAAACACAAACTTACAAAGACTTTGTTCTAGCCATAAAACACTATTTGAAATAGATAATAACCCAAAAGTGTAATAACACCTAAAAATTATCATATCCCATTTGTCTAATCATTTTGGTTTTTATTTTTGTTGGTTAATAGGGTAAATGACACAATAAAAACATTTTCACAATAAATATTTGATTCAATAATGCATGTGATTAATATAATAAAATTAATGAAAAAATGAAGTAAACATAACAAGTGCAAACCATAAAACTAGATTTATGTGGAGAAACCCTTACTAGAAAAAAAAAAAAAACCACTACTAAAAAGACTAAAGATGTATTAATCTCAAAAGAATATACACCAATAAAATCAATTATTCTTCTACTAATAAACCAGTAGAATAAAATTACTTGCACAGTAACCTTACAATACACTATACCATTCCTCTAATGCATACAAAATCTAGAAACAAGAAAGTGCCAAGTGGTATCCAAAATCATGACTCAAAACTATAAGCTACACCAAAAATAAAATTTTCCTATGGTCATGGTCAAAATCTCAAAATAGTATGTAACTTCTCTTACACCTCTTACACCCTTGTTATGCATCATAGATGTCATATGTTCTACCATAATAATCAAATTGATCAAGATCCCAATTATAGGAGCCTAATGAGTGTATTCAATATTTATTTCATAACCACCAAATTAGGAAATTGCTTTATAATTTTCAATTTCAACCTTTTCAATAAAACCTCTCTATTCAAAGTCATCTTACCCAATATCCCAAGTATTCTAGATAATTAATAATAAATAAATAATTTCCCCACCCACACATGGGCATCCCATTTATACCACTCCAACATGTTTAAATATTACACATTATTTATTGTCTACATAACTTAATTTAATCAATCAAGAGTTAGGATTGCAAGGTGAATGGAACCCCTTATCATAGCATTCTCCCAATTGATATTTATATTATAATACATATAGGAAATTAAAAATAAATCAAGTGTTAGAAGAGGTAAGGTCCATGCTATCGTTGCACCAATTAAATTTTTCATGTTCATTGGCTCATGAGAGAATCTTCAACATTAATGAAGGTGCCAATCTTATATTTCATGAATCTACCAACCTCAACCATCTTGTTGATAAAGTGATAATAAATATGAATGTTTTTATACAAGCATGTGGTATATTACATTCTTCACCCAATAGATGGTTCTTTACTTGTCATGTCTAGTCATGAATTGTCTACACTCCAAGCCAATACCTAAACACCATTTATATAAACATAACACCTCTTTACAAGTATGTGTTTCAACCATGTACTCTACTTCCATAGTGAAAAATATGTTGGAAAAGCCATGTCACAAACCCAAGCACTACATTGCACAACACAAGGAGACCAAGGGCACACACCTTGCAATACAATAAAATTGTAGTTTGATACTTTCTCATCTAATTGAAATCTCCTAACAACATAAACACACAATCACTCATGAACCTCCTGCTATCCAAATCATTGGCCCAATCTTTATCAACAAAGCCCTATATATCAAGCAATTTTCTAAAATCATTTATCCCATGATAAAAAAATATAATGACTTAAATTCTCTTACAAATATCTAAAGAACCTTCTCAGATAACTCCAATGATTTTTTCCCAGGTTAGACATAAATCTACTAAGAACTCTCACTACTCTGATACAAACCATAGCATACATTAGGCTATCTATGATATTAGTATATAGAACATTAAGTATATCCTTCAATTCATAATCTAACTTAGGATAATATCCAAAGATAAATTAGAACTAATAGGTAAAGGAATTCATATTGGATTATAGTATACATTACAAGCCTCTACAAAATATTGTGAAAATACTTTTAAAATGCCAAATAATCTTGTAAAATTGACTCTAGTTAATCTCCACACTCATAATGTATTTTTCAACCCCCAAATCCTTCATGAAAAGGAATCAATTTTTTGGGAAATTTTAGTCAGACATCTGAGATCATTAGTTCCTTTGGTAGAAGACACATACTAATATGCCATAAAGCAAAATCAAACATAGTTCATTTCCCACATTAATCCTTTTGAGATAAACTCATGCTTAACCAGTTTCAACAACACCATTAACAAATTCAACAAGAACTAACAACCATGAAAGATGAAACATAAGATATGAACACAAAGATATACATGGGGAAAACACTTTTGGGTAGAAAACCCACACTCCAAAAGCCTAGATCGCCATTGTATTATTCAACAACAAAATATAGTTACAATACAATATCAGGCTCATGAACATCTTGTTCCATTCTAGAGAATATTTGGCAGCATAACCCATCGCGACCACCTCCCTCAACGAGAGACATATCATTTAGCTGCACAGCCTCAAGATTCGACCACTAGCCTCTCGACCTCTCTCTCATACAACTGCTCAGCCTTCACCTTCTGCAAAATTCATCTCTCTTTGGCTACCCAGTGTCTCGACCAGCACCCAAGTGATTGCTACTTTGAGATTGTCTTTCTCTCTCACCTTTGACTCTTCAACTACTACAACCCTTTAGGGTTACACCTTGAGCCACATGCCATCATCCAACATTTCTGGCCATTGGATAAGTAATCAAACAAATCTCCATCATTGAACTTAGGGTTATCCACCTAACACCATGCCTCCCAGTCAAAGATACATTCATTACCATCTGACCACGTTCACCGAGCACATGGGCCCACATGCCATCTGTCCTCCACATCATTGCCAGCTATCGGCCTTCATCACAATCCACCATTGTCACCATCCTATCGGGTCCCACCACACTGAATGTCATCGAGCCATTGATGGGACAAAGAATGAGGTCCCACTAATAAAGAACTATCCGCCAAATTTTCACATTACCACTCCAAGTGTCCCCACATCCGCTGGCTTCCAAGTCGCTATATCACTAAAAAAGTCAAACTTCAAAACCTCATGTCATAGGTTGTGAAGTCTCTAGAACCTGCGACTCATCGACAACAAAGGGATTGATTTATCACTCAAAACTTGAACTTCTGAACCTCATGTCAGAGGTTATGAAGTTCTCAAAACCTGTGACATGTTGACAACATAGGGATCTCTCTGTCACTCAAAACCTGAACTTCTAAACCTCATGTTAGAGGTTGTGAAGTTCTCAAAACCCGTGACATGTCGAAAAAAAAGGGATTAACCTTCACTTCACAATCACTAAGTTGGGAGGTTATGAAACTTTAGAACCCCATGACTTCAGATAGAAAAACTTGAAAAATAGTGACTTAACTTAGGCTAATTGAGGAAAACACAACTACTCTAGGATGTTGATCAAGCCAATAAATTTGAGTCACATTTCTCAACATTCTTCCACTTGAGAAAGAACTTATTGGATCCTTCCAAAAAAAACTCAAGAATCTTAAATAATGCTTCTACACTCCAACCAAGACACCTATAATGACATCTAATATGTCCACCAAATCAGGCAACAGTTCTAGCCATCCACCACAGGAAAAAGGAATGATCCAAGGTGTAGATGCACCATTCTCAGGAACACAATCATCAGATACTATAGACGATGAGGGATTCAAACAATGTCACCAATCCATTGTGCTCACAAGCTATACAAAATCAACATAACATCAACTTCAAAGCCTTCAAACATGAACACAACCATGAAGTCATTCTCGAGAAACAAGATAGAACATCAACTAGAAAAAGTAGAAAATGAATTACTCCCATCCAACTAATCAACCTACAAGATTGAAAATAACACACACAACAAGTGATAATCCATCCAATCACACATACCTTCAAGGTGTCCAAATCATCAAACTCATGCCACTTACATAGCCAACCCATCAATAACAAATAGAAGCTCCAAGTTCCAACCAATCAAAGAAGACGAAATGCATCTAGGAACTCCCACTGCATGGGTAATGCCAAATCTTAAAAAAAAGGCATAATAAGTCTACCAATAACATAAAATGGAGAGTTTATACATGTGGTTTCAAGGAACCATCCACAATGATATGCAAAACTTGTAAATATAGCTCTCACAACAAGTCTTCATAACTAAGACCTCAGAGAGAAAAGTCTACACATCATATACCTGTAGAAAAATCCTTCGACATACACCTCTAAATGCCAACTATGTCAAGTATGATCTCCTTCACAACACCCCAAAATAAAATCCTTAACAACATCAAACTTTTCAATCACCAAAATCAAACACTACATATTTTTTGTAATTATATGGATGTAAGCTTCTCCAAGAAGATCAAACTATTTCATTTCCCATTTCAGGAAATATGTCCAAATCACCTCCTATACTCAACATCAATGAATGTAATCACAATGCACAAGGAGATAACCATGCTATCCATCTCTCACAATGAATCATTTAGAAACATCTAATAGTAGTTCAAGATCCATATCCATAAAAGAAAGCATAAAACACCTAATAGAAATAATGGGTAATACCTCTCAAGCAATAAACTACTGAGTGGACCAAGGGTTGGGAATGAGAATGCTCCTCCCGAATAACCAAGTCATCATGACTTCCCCAAGAGCAATATACTCATTGGTCTTTGTTGAATTCATTTCCAATCGAGGTGAAGGTTCCTCAGACTTTCTACTGAAATCTCATCAAGAGTAACCATCAACACTTCTCTCATTTCAAGAGAATTATAGCCTCACCTTTTTCTTTATGTATCCATGAGCATCTACAACTAATCATCTCATGCTAAACTCCAAATGCATCACTGCACCATCATGAATTTCTCAAGAATATGACCAATGCACCCAATAAACAAATAATTACCATACCATTGTCAAAGCTCCAATCATCTAAATCAAGAAATTATCATGACACCATGATCTTACCATCCCCTTTAGGAGATCCCATGCTCCAAGTGAACATAATATGGTTTCAAGAGAAATGCATCATTCCAAAACTCTAAAACACAATCAAGAGTATACCATGACATGGAACACAACAAACTCTAAACCAACATCACCTATAAAGCACCACCAATGACTAAACCAAAGACTTCAAAAATCCTCCATGGCTATGAGATGTTGCACATCTTCAAATAGTTTCCATGCAAAATGTGAAAGAACTCTTCTGCAACAACATGATCTAAGAGTTCCTCCTAGCAACATCTGCAACACTACAGAAGACCATCCATCAACAAGTGATGAATCCAGAGTCATTGCTAAATCTCCCACTTTTTGATGGTTAATGTAACACAACAATATTAAAATAGAATACTTCTACTATATTTCTCCTAAAAAGATAAACAACCTAAAGCTACCTATCTTCCAAGGTCTCTGTAGTTAGTTCTCAACTATGTTGATGTTGTTCAGTGGCCTATGCAACTATAATGTTCAAGGGGTCTACCGGTAAAGGGATACAAACTACATAGTACAAATTAATCTAACATTTGAGGGGTGTAAATAAATATCAAAAGATAGAACAAAGCTCAGGACAACAAGACATAAATGTATATTTCCTTCAATCTAGACACATAAAATTCATAATGAGAATTCCTTTCAAATAACTTAAAACCATAAAATGATACAATCCACAAAGTACTCTATACCATTGCATTCATTCGTAGTGAAAATTCAATATATACAATCATTCATCATTACTAAACTTCAAAATCAAACAAGAACACATCACCAGCTCCTCATTAAAATTCATAGATCAATAAAAAAAAAGAAATATCATTCACAAATAACTCAATGAAATAGCCTCAGATTTGGAATCTTCTATTTATTTTCATCAAATAAGAGACATTTATGCATAGCAATTCACTGGCATATGAATGACTATTGTTCATTGACATCACCATAAAAAATTTAATTCTAGAAAATGACATAAATTGTATTGAAACTGTAAAAATGTTTGAGTATCTTTGCATAAAAATTGTAACAACTTATATAACTATGAAAACTCTCCTAAATCTCCTTTAGGAAACTAATCTTTCTTCAATTAGCCAAATTTTACAACATGGAGAGAAATTGTACATATAGACAAGTTTCACACTAATTCCTCTCATCAAAATTTGAGATCCACAAATCAAGGAGCCACTAGAGTTGTATGAGATGACTGCCCATCATGATCTTTAGTTACAAACTGATGAGTTTGTATCAAAATCTGGATACAAAAGGAGAAGGTTGAACTACTGGGGATCCTTAGTTGAGCCTATGTTATGATCCTGAAAAATAGGAGAGAGCTACCCAGTTGGTTGTATCATCTGCTGCTTCATTCAAAAAAGGATATTTTATAGAAACTTCACTCCTTTGACTTTTTTTCAAGTAAATATTCATCATAACTATTTAATACTTGTCTAAGTATATCCATGTCCAGTCCATCTACCCAACTGTCTTCAAATTTTATCCTCTTCAATTTAGCAGAGGTGAAATTTTGCATATCATCCAATTTAGCAAGTTCCTTCCAAGCAATCTTTACCACCTCTTTTATGTCAATGAACCTATCAATTAAAACATCCTCACCATGATCTCTCTTCTATTGTATCTTGGAATCTATTATCCCATTTTTTCCTTAGCTCATCAAGAGGGAAACCATCCTTGATAGGAATATCTTCATGTACCATCATGACTATAATTGCTTCTAACTCCACAATTTGATCCCTCAAATCTTTCCCAGCCTATTGCACCTCATTCCTATGGGAAAAAATAAATGAAGTTTTGAATCTGATAATGTTAATAGTTTTATCAATGAAATCCTCATTACCTTCTTCAAGGATAGATTTTTCTAGGAGTGTTTGTTGAGGAAGCTTACTATTTTTTTTCAATTTACTAGCATGCTCTCTATATTCTTCCTCTTGCTTCTAGAGGGTCTCAACATATGTAGTCATGTCATTAACTGATTCCAATTCTTCTTTATGAATCTCATGGCTTTCAACAAGCAGTTCCTCCACCTCTTGGTTCAACCTATCAGTCCATCTATCCAACATCTTTACCTTGCTTCTCATTTCAACAAGGTCATCAACTTCTTCTTAACAAAATTGGTGTCTCAAGAGCAGCAAATTCTATAGAAATAGGAGAGGATAGGTCCTTTAAGAACCTATCCAATTGATCCAATTGAGCTTTGAGCTCATCCTTTCTTTTCTTATCCTTTATCATTCTTGACTTGGTGGAAGATGTTACAATATCAATCAGGTCCATTTTTTGGTTCCTTGTAGGCCTTCCCAAGTTCATAGTGCCCAATTGATAATCACTCAACTACATCTCTTGTTTGTCCTTGACCACCATAGGAATGGCACATTCAGATACAATCTCTCCAATGTCTGTCAGTTTGGTAGAATGAAGGACTCCTTGGGCCTCTCCTCAATTTATTTCATCATATCATCCTAATTTAGGGGTCGGGGTTGGACTGTATGTTTCTTCTCCAGATTAAGCTTTAACCATGTTGGGGAAACAAGAACAGTAACCACTTGTGGTGAAGATGAAGTGGTAGAAGAAAGAGGTTGCAGAAGTGTTACCTTTGGTTGAGAATCAACCTCTTTTTGCTCCTTTTCTGCCATTTCTTTAGCAGGCTTGTTAGCTTTAGCTTTATCTATTTCTTCCTCCAATCTCCTATGTTCCAACATATCATCTCTTTATTTTTCCAATTTCTTAACTCTCTCCCATATTTTGGTTGCTTCTTGCTCATGCTTGGCTTGTTCCTCTGCCTCCAATTTATTTAGCAAGAGTTCTTAATCTTTCTTTCTTTGGGCCTACTTTGCAACCTTGGCCTTGGCCTCAAGGTCTTCCTTTTCTCTCCTCTATCAGGCCTTTTCCTCTTCAAGGTCATGAATCTTTTGTAGGAGGGCTAACTTCTCCCTTTCTGCATTAGCTTTCGATTCATTTTATTTTTGTTGATGCAAGAGGTCTTCCTTCTCCTTATGCTTCCTTGCAAGCTCTTTAGTCTTTGCTATAGCTTTAGCCTCTTGTTGCTTTGCAAATGCATCAGCTTGTGCTTTGGCATCAGCCTCCTTCTTTGCATCCTTAAATAGTTTTCATTGGTCATATGGAGTTAGGACATGTTTAGTTCCAACATCTTGAATGTCCTCAATAGATGCAGTTACAAGAGGCTCATGGTTTGATTGTGTGGCCTCTGAATCAGTGTCTACATCATGAATTTCAATCTCCTTTTTCCTATCTTTCTTAGCTTGCTCATGGAGGCTACCTGTAGGTACTTCCCTAGTGGATTCATCTGGGAGAGAAGGTTGAGATGAGGCTCCTTCTCTAGTTGTTGTAGCTTCTACATCAGGTGACTCATGGGTTTCTTGAGTAGGTACTTTTGGATCAACATCTCCTCTAGAGCTAGGAGGATAGTACTCCAATTGTTCCTTAGGAGTTGTCCTTTTTGTTCTTCTATATCCTTAGGTACCTATTGCTTTCCTCTTCTTTTATGATTGATCTTTTGGCTCCTTTGTCCTCATGACTTCCCATTGGATGCTTCTATCCATCATTGTCCTAGAAAGTTGTTTAATGTCAATGAACTCTTCCTCATCCCAATTTATTAGGTCCAAGCTTTTGGTACATATATTTTCAGCTTCATACCTAGGTCAAAAACTACACCACCATCTAATAGTGTATCAAGAATATCTTCCTTTACCCTGTATTCAATCGTCTACGAGATGGTAAGCTTTTCATCTTGTAAATCAATCCAAAAATCCTCTAACAAGTTAAAATACTTATCAAAAATGGTAGGAGCTATGCCATTCATCTTATGCTCAGGGTAAAAATGTTTCCTAGTTGTATACAATCCTAACTTTAGGTAACTTAACTCTTCTTACACTGCCTTTGTAGCCAAATTTTGAACACAACAATATTCTCCCAACTTCATGGGAAATTTGTGGCATCCAGGCTTGTGTTTGTTGGAAAATTTTATATTGACTCCCATAGATTGATATATGAACTCCATAAGAACAATCCCATCACTTCAAAATCTTAGTAGTTGATGAGGATGTCCATAAAAACCTTCCAACCTAAAATAAGAGAACTTTTGGTACTAGATGTACTAATGTCCCCATTTAGAAATGAAAGCCATAGCCTCTCTATTCATCCTATATCCAACATATCTTGTCAACCAGTTGGTGATGACATAGAGGAATGCATCATTGACCCTTCTATAATGTCGCTCAGAGGTTTGTAGGGTTAGTTGATCATAATGCTCCCATGCCTTCTTTTTCATAAGAGCCTCTCCTAATGTGCCCATTGCATTCAGTCCAGGGAATATGCCCATTCTTGTAGCTAAATATATGACATAAGAATTCATGAAGAAGTTTTTGGTTTTCCCCACTTGAGCATCTGGTTGTGCAATTTATCTGATAAAATCATGCCCCAATCAAATTGTTTCCTACCATCCAAAATGGTTTCAATGAATGGAAACATCCATTCCTTAAAGTATGCAGAGTCTTTTTTTCCAAACACCCTAGAAAGCATCATGATCAAGTCATCTATTTCCTTCTTGAAGTCTCCCCTCTTGGGCTATTCAAGAACCTTAGCCAAGGACTTCTTTTCAATTCTTAACCACTTCTTATTCATGTGGGAACTATTAGCTTCCTTTTCTTTGTTAAACAATTGGAATGACTTTGCTTCAGTCAATTGCTTGGGGTTCTTGGGGGTAGGTGCATTAAACAAAAACCTCATCATCTGTGGGGATAGATAAATGATCACATTCCCTTAGATGTCCATACACTATCTTGATGAAGGATTGCATGCCCCTATTTTTTTGAGTATGAGCTTCGGGTATTGGATTGATAAAGGGAAGAGCATGACATGTGTCAGCTTGAATTGGACTATTCTAATAGTCCTCCCAATCACATCCTCTAAAAAAAGTGTCTACAATCAGCTCCACACAATTGAATGGCCCTAGATTTGTGTCTGTGATGTCTTCCCACTCCAAATCCATCTTGTTGGTCGTAAGGGTGACATCTTGGTGTTTATATCTCAAGGTGTAAGGTAATTTCTCCACCTTTATCTTCTTGGGTTTTACCCCCTTTGAGCTTTCTATAACCTTCCCTTCCTTTTGTGAAACTTCTTTGGATGCTCCTGACATTGTTTACTCCTACAAGACAACCTTGGATTAGACCAATAGAAGGTATGAAAATCATCATTATAAGTTTTATCTTATACACACTTCTCTATTCTTCCCTAGGTAACCTTCCATACTTAGTGAAATTTTAAACCTGCTAAGAGAGGGACCAGGAGAAGACTAGGGACCAAAGAACTGAAACAAATAACACAATCGAAACTGGGAATGGGACCGGATCATAAATTGAAACTCTCAAAGTTCCAATACCTCATAATGTTTGATGACTTGATCCCACCAAGTTGGGGAGATCAGAATTAGAATAGGAGCCCATCGGAGGTAGACTCATTTTCAGAACTAAACTCTCATGCAAAAGTTCAATGGATGAGTTCATTTTCGGCTTTGGTTCCACCATGTATAATCAGAGTTAAGTTGACTCTCCCCACATGTTGACACTAGTTTGGACCCAAGTTAAAAAGGTGTGGGGAGGTAGAAATCAAGCTCAACTTTTCCTAGACAAATAGGACTGGATTGAGCGAGCTAGGGCAATTATGCGAAAATGGTGTGAAAATGAAAACCCTAATTCGTACAACCTGTTGACTTACATTAAAACTAGGGCATAAAAAACCATATGATAAAACCCATAAGATCAATAAAAAACAAGATCAAAGGGGTTTGAGAAAAGATTCAAAATAGTTCCAAGCACTAGAATTCCTCAAAAAGGAAGCCCTAATCAAAACTAGGGCACGGTGGAATGAAAATGCCACCGAAAAATAGTGAAAACTATAGGAGACAAAAAAAACAACGGGGAACACAAAAAGACAAATGGAAAATGGAAGAGGGAACCAAACAAAATAAAAGAACAACAAATGAAACACCAACAAAAAGAAAGGAAACAAATGAAGATCTATGGGAGAAGTCCCGTGAATGTGCAAAGAATAACGGGGCAAACAAAATGAATGGGAAAACACAAAATGGAATGGGAGAAACCCACCTACCTCAAAATGCAACTAGAAAAGGTTAAAAATCAATAGGGATCCACTCACAAATGGTCAACCGCAACCAAATTGCGCTCCTCTTTGATTTCTTTGGGCTCTTTGTTTGTTAAAGTGCTTTGGATAATTGTAATGAGCCAAATAACCTTGATTAAGGTTATAAAAACCATTTCACGAGTGTGAGGAGGCTATAATTAATGCATTTAATGTAGTTGGTTGGAGGAAGAATCAAGATGAAAGTGAGTATACAACTACTGTGTTCATCAAAGGTAAAATGGGAGTGGAAGCAGAGTCAAGATAGAAGCAAGAACTTTGTCGAAGTTCCATCTTTCATTTCAGATCTAACTCCAGTCCCGCAGTAGGGAAAGGACAACAAAGGAACAAGGGCAAAATCATAATTGAATCTAGATCTGGAACTTGGGAAAGTTCTACGTTTGGATCCAACTCCGGTTCTGCTCCTGACAAAGGGAAAGAACACCAACAGAGAAAAACAAAAGAATAAAGGGAAGTAGGACTAAGGAAAATCCCATCCCATAACAGAACACAAAACAAGACAAAAGCACAAGGAAAACAAATGGGAGTAGGATTAGAACCAAATTTGGACCAGGAACTTTTGCAAAGTTTCAGGTTTAGCTTATGTTCCGATTCCACTTTCACAAAAAGGGAAAGAAACAAAAAGAGGAAGAAAGAAAAAGAAAAACCAAGGGAGAAACAAAACCAAGAGTGTGAGACAAACAAAACAACAAAGAAGCAAACAAAGCAAGAAATGGGGCCGGGACCGGAACAAAAACTAGACCAAGAACTTTGCAAAAGTTCCAAGTCTAGGTTCAGCCCACATTTTGAACCTACAAGAACAAGAGAAACAAAGACTTAGGAGAAAAGGAACAAATCCTAAGATCCAAATAATAACACCAAGGACAAACAAACACAAGGGGGCCCATTTTGACTAAAAACAAAATGGGGTGGTTATGCAAGGCATAACACCATTGAACCGTGATACCAAGCTTTCCAAGCATCATGACCAAACATCTGCTAAACTGGAAATCCTTTAGGTCCACACAACAACATGTCTTTTTGGCAACAATACCAAGTGACACTAAGATCTCCAAACCAAGCAGACAACACCATTAATATCAAAATCTTACACAAAATTATGTATCCAAGCTATACATGGCATCATGATACACATGTTATATGTCCCCATAACTAACTATTTAGGTACTCAACACCATCTATCCTCGAATCTCAAAATAGCTACACCAATGCATAAGTGACCACAGACAAGGCTAGCTAACAAGTATGCACCAACACTGAATCAACCACATGGATATAGACAGCCCACTTCTAAGTTGTCCCAAAAAAACATGTAGGTAAAGACAACCCACAACATTGCACAACCCGTAGATCCATTCAACAAAAAATATGCAAACCCATCATCGCACTAGAAACTACAAAACTGAGATTTCAAAGAGAATAACCATGTAGACAACTTGACTCAAACACCAAATCAAGCTCAGATCTGATTTTCCAATCATGTCCACAACTTGAGCACCATAGTCTGGGAACCTAGCAAGCAACACCACAAGAATGTTGAGTGACAAATCATGTACCAACACTCCCATGCAGAGAAGAAATCACACCTCATCAAAGCATGTTGAACTACAACTATCTCATCTAGTCACACCCCAAAAGCCAAGGTCTAGAAAATAGCTTAACAACAGCTCCACATAACCACAAGTTTTGTTTGACCATTCAAAACCTACAAAACCACAAAGCCATGCAAGTACAAACCATCCTTAAAAGGAAACAACAGTTCAAGAACTCTAGGCCCATTTCAAACCAACTCCAAAACCACCAAAATGCACATGCATTCAAGAGAGACAGGCTATTCCAAAAGCTTCCAAACCATCCAGTGATCAACTATGTAGCCTACATACAATCAGGGTACCATAAGGCCGTGCCTTCCAATACCAGGAAAAATACCCAAGATAAGCAAATTACTCCATGATTGAAAAACAATCCAAGCTTCTCCATATCATCAGAGAGCCTCTCACATAGACACCTAATATAAAATATTTGTTGCAATATAGCCACGAAGAAAAAATATTCCACCCCATGCATTAGGGTTATACCACTACCAATTAGGAACCTCAGATCACAACATTCTAGTATGACCAATTCCAGTTTCTCCATCTTCACCATCTTCTGTGTTGTGTGTTGTCTCATAAACTTAAATAGTAAAGGAAGAACTTCCAATCACCAAAGGATCAATACATCAATCGATTCCTCTAGATTTCCTCAAGCTTGATAGACTAAGAAATCTTCACAGAAGGAATACCTAGAACCAACATCTTTAGGGACAAACAAAACCCAAAAGAAGGCTTTAATACCACTTGTTGGAAAATTTCGGTTAGGCATCTCAAAAAGAAACATCTGAGATCAATAGTGCCTTTGATAGAAGATACATACTACTGTGTTGTAAAGTGGAATTAGACATAGTTCATTTTTGACATTAATCCTTTTGAGAGAAACTCATGCTTAACCAGTTTCAACAACACTACTAACAGATTCAACAGGAACTAACAACCATGAAAGATGAAACAAAAGACATGAAAACATAGATATATGTGGGGAAAAACCTTTTGGGTAAAAAAACCCACACTCTAAAAGCCCAGATCGCCATTGTATTATTCAACAACAAAATATAGTTACAATACAATATCAGGCTCACGACCTTTACAAATTTTACATCTTGTTTTGTTCTAGAGAATATCTAGTAGCATAACCCATCACGACCACCTCCCTCAGTGAGAGACATCTCATACAGCTACATAGCCTCACAACTTGACCACTGGCCTCTCAGACTCTCAGTCATACAACCACTCAACCCTTACCTTTGACAAGATTCATCTCTCTTCAGCTACCCAGCCTCTCGGTGAACACCCAGATAATCGCCACTCTAAGATTGTCTTTCTCTATCACCTTTGACGCTTTAACTACCACACCCTTTTAGGGTTACACCTCAAGTCACACACCATCATCCAACATTTCTAGCCATCAGATAAGTAGTCAAACAAATCTCCACCATTAAACATAGGGTTATCCACCTAACACCATGCCACCCAGTCAAAGAGACATTCAGTACTTCCTCACCGAAGTTCACTGAATAGATGGGCCCACATGCCATCTATCCTCCATGTCATCACCACCTTTCGGCCTTCATCACGATCCACCATCATCACCATCCTATCGGGCCCACCACACTGAATGTCATCGGGCCATGATGGGACAAAGAATAGGGTCCTACCAATAAAGAACTATCTGCCCGATGTTCAAATTCCTTCTCCAAGCGGTCCCCACATCTGTTGGCTTCCAACTCTCTATATCATTGAAAGAATTAAACTCCAAAACTTCATGTTAGAGGTTGTGCAGATTCCAGAACTTGCGACTTTCCAACAACAAAGGGATCACTTTGTTGCTCAAAACCTGAACTTTCAAACCTCATGTCAGAGGTTGTGAAGTTCTCAAAACCTATGACACACTAAAAACAAAGGGATCACTTTATCACTCAAAACCCAAACTTCTGAACCTCATTTCAGAGGTTGTGAAGTTCTCAAAACTCACAACATGTCAAGAAAAAAGGGGTTAACCTTTGCTTCACAATCACTAACTTGAGATTTCGTGAGACTTTAGAACCCCACAACTTTAGTTAGAAAAACTTGAAAAACAGTGACTTAACTCAGGCCAATGAAGGAGGAAAACACAACCGCTCTAGGAAGTCGATCAAGCCAGTAAATTTGAGTCACATTTCTCAACACAAATAACTAATGTTTTATCTCTCTAATCATTCCCTTACTATTTCCAATTAATAGCATGACATCAACATAAATTTGAAATGAGATGTCCCACTCCTACTCTCACTCATTTATCATTTTTCGTAGGGATCCATGGCTCCTCTATGTCTATTGTTGGTGTATCATTTGGAATTATTTCATCTGCTATAATTTTTTCTTCCACTATGTGTGTGCTTCATGTCACCACGTCTTTTATTGCAACAATTGGATCTGTTTCATTTGTCACAACTGTGCTTCCTATCTCAAGTTCACCTAAAGTTACTATTTCTTACGTTGTTAGTGTGCGGTTTGTGGTGGCATTAATTGTGTCACCTACTATTATTGTTGTTGATGCACCTTTTGCTTCTCTTGTTTCTAGTAGTGTCAAGGTTTTTGCTTTTGCCTCCCCTATGGTGTCAACTTCTATTATTAGTGGACAACTTTTCTTAGGTTATTGGTTCTAGTGATACTCACCCTTTGAGGAAGAAATATCTTCCTCTTCTTTGTGCCAAATCATCCCTAGCAGTGGTTTGTGTCCAATATGTGGTGGAAAATGAGGACTTCTACCAAGTATGGGTTTGATGTGAAAATTCTCCAATATTTGGTCTTCTCTTCGCAATCTTCACAAATGGGTGTTAGATTCATGGAGACCTCTTGTGGTGGGTAATATTGAGTTCTTCCCTTGTGCTAAAGTAATTTTGTTACCTCATTTTCCTCTAAGGATAAAAATTTGGTGTTGGGAAAGTTTTGGGCTTGTGGGAAACACACACATACTCTCTCTCAATCATTGGTCAACCTCATTTAACCCTCTTATTGAGCCACTAAATGTGTGTTTGGTGTGGGTTATAATTTTGAACCTCCCTCTATAATCTTGGGAGGTTTCATGTTATAAGGCCATTAGGAACTTTATTTGTCACTTCTTGAAATTTAATGATTCTACTTCATACATGGGGTACTCCAAATTTGCATTCTAGTGGGTATTGACATATCCAAGCCTCTCCATGGAGATGTGGTTTTGATGGTTGGGGAAAATCCTTAGAATCAACTTATTTATTTTGAGGGAATCCCCTTCATATGTCATATATGCTTCTCCATTGATCACCTAGCTATGGATTTTCCTCTCTCATGTTGCAAGGGATTTGCTACATGGTAGAAGGATGCTAATTAAGACCACTTAACTATCCATGCTCATGATTATTTGTCAAATGAATCCTCCTAAGATGATGATGAGTATCTTTCCTTTGGTGCAAATTTGACTCCCTTAGACCCTATTGTGGAATCTATTTCCCTCCCCTTGCTAACCAATCTACCCTTGGCTTCAGAACCTCCTCACTATTCTTCTTGTGTTGATGAGCTCCCTATGGGGGAATCCCTCTAATTCACATTTTATTGTTCTTGTGGATGCTCCCTTTGGGTCCTTTGTGGGGTTTGCTTCTCATGTATCCCCTTTTAATGTGAATTTAAATGATAGTATAACTTAGATTATTTTTAGTTGTGGGAGGAAATGTCTTTCTTCTTTCTCTTCCTAAACTCATACTCGAGTTGTAGGTGAAAGGTCAACTTGATCCTAACCTTTGATTGTCTAAGTGGGATGCCGATTGTCCCTAATCTCTCTCTTTTATGCTATCTTATTTGGAATCTTGGCTGCACCTATTCCTCTTTCACTTGTCTGTATTGTTTTTTTTTTTTTTTGCATATTTAGGCATGTTTTATCCTGCCTTTTGGTAGCCTCTATATAGGGTCGAAACCCTTGTTTTTGGCTTCTTTTTTCTATTTTTTGCTTTTGTTCAAGTTCTAACGCTTTAAAAATCCCAACTCTCCTTAATATATATATATATATATATAGGTGACTATTTTAGACCATACAAAGACCATTCTAGACTACAAACTAAGTTATCCTTCCCTTTTACCATAAAACCATTAGGTTGCTTCATTTATATTTATTCATCAATAGCTCCATACAATACAATAGTTGTTACATGAATATTTTTTGTATTTCTAAATCACAAGAAACAACAATACTAAAAAGTAATCTCATAGAGTTGGTTTATAATAAGAGATTTTTTCATTACAATCAACTAGGATAGAAATTTTCATTGAAATCAACTCCTCAACTTGGGAGTACCCATTTTCCATAATCATTCGAGACCTTTCCAACTATCTATCTGCTTTAAATTTCTTCTTAAATACCTTTGACCAAGATTTTCTTTCCCTCATAAAATTCATCTAGATTGCAAGTCTCACTTCTATCCAAAGCCATAGTTTCCTCCTTCTTATCCTCCATATAAGACTCATGATCCTTCAAATAAAACACTTCCTTCATAGATCTAGGTTCACCATCAATACAAGATAAAGTAAATACATAATATAAGTCTTGCAGGCTACACATGTTAACTAGTTTTTATTACCTCATAGAAATTCTCATTAAAGTGGCTCTTTTTATTCTCCATTTGCACTCTTTGTGAACCTTTTCTTTCTCTATATCCTTTAGTACATCATGTTGTTCTTCCACCTATTCATCTTCCTATTTGTCTATTTTGGTTTCAAAATGCATATATTTTTACTTTTTTTGTTGTACTCAATTATATTTAACCTTGAATTCCTTGTGTTAGAATTTGTGATCAAATTTATAAGCAAGATATAGTACTTATTAAATATATCAAGTTAAATTAAATGGAAATTATATTACCACACATAGTTAGGTTTTTAGAAAATAAAAGTAGCTCATAAATGTTTGTTTTGCTATTCTAATTATTCAATAGGAAGGAAAGACCTAAAAATATATGACCTGTCCTAAGAAATTTAAAATAATTACCTAAGTAAGCTTAAATAATATGTGCAATATTATACTTAAGATTAAGTCATATTTTAAAATAATATTATTATACTAATAGCCCCTCTTAAGTGCAATTTAGGGTGATAAAACAAGCGATGATGCAATGATGGGTCTCAACAAAAAGGCCATGTTAGGTACCCATGTTACAAACAAACTCTCATAGATGAGGTAAAGGATAAAAATCATAGGAAAAAGTATCCCCAAAAGAGAGATAGGAAAGGACTAAGAAGCCCACCTAGAAGAGTATCCTAAAATCTGTAAGATAAGGTGCATATGTTCCTACATAAATAAGAGAGAGAAGATCGATATAAAATGCCAAAAGTGAATTTTGTAATAGTTCCCTTTACAATAGATGATGCATCTTCCTTTGAAACCCCAAGATATCAAACTATTGAATTCTCAATCAAGGAAATGTAGAGAGTAATTGAGATATATTGATCTAGAATTTTTTCATATTTCTTCATGTTTATGTTGAGCTATGATTGCGGCATACAATATTCAAGGAAAGTGACCACTAAAGCATGAGACCTAGACAAATGTGAATTAGGATATGTCAAGTGAATAGTATGACATGAAAAAGTGAGAGAAAGAAAATCTAGAATGGGAGATGATGCAATTCAATACAATTTTTTATCAAAGAGGGGTTGAATCTTCTCAAGAGTGTCACTAGTATTTCAAAGGGGAGTCTCCACAAATAAATATGAAATTTGTGTTAGAGCAATCATACATTAGGTAATAATTAATTAATTTTTAATTTATTATTAGGCTAATTTATTCTCATGCACTTAAGCCAAACTTAAGAGTAATTATTTTGTTAACTAAAGTGATATTTTATTAAATCATTATATCTCATCACATAGGATGTTGACACTTATCATGATCTAATCCCTTTATCATTTAGGAGTGCTCCTATAAAGCATTAACCCTCATTGTATTATCTCAAGATCTCTTTGAAGATTCTTGAGGTTCATTATGTAATTTTTCTTGTTGAGGATATCAAAAATCATTATTTGCAACACTCTTTGCATGGAAGGTGTTTTGTTCATTGTTTGATCTTATGTCTCATGTTTATTCAAAATTATAACATGTTATTAAAGCATGAATTCAACAAACCCCGTCTTGATTTTTGAGCTTTTTTCTGAACTAGGGTTATAAGAGAAATTTTGAAATCATGATAACTTTTCACTTGGTTATCAAAATTGGGCAAACAAGATATCATCATAAAGTTAGTTCCAAGCACTATCCAATCGCATTTTTTTTCTCAGATTTTATTATCAATAAATTATCACCTATTAAAATTAGATGTGTTTGTTTCACTCTTGATCTCACAAATTTTGACTTGTTTCTCCATTTTTCATGATTCTAGTGGAGTTGGAATGGTCTTTTAGAGCTCTTCAAAGCCATCCATTCACTTTTTAAGATTTTTCTCTAGGTATGTATTTTATTCAAAATTTTTTTGTGTTTTCACATTTAGGTGAATTACTTGGATGTTTTAGCTCCTTGAAACTTCCTATTTGTGTGGGATGAATTTTTTTAGTTGTTTTATATGTATTTCTAGAATTTTTTCCTATTAGGTCATTGTAGACATCTTTTTCATGTAATTTCTCTTTTGTAGATGCACTGAGATAAAGTGTCATTATTTTACTTATTTTTGGGGATTTCACACTTTTTGTTGTGCCTATTATACTTACACTATGATATAACTTGGCATGGGTGGGCTATGAGTGCCTTTGTTTTTCCATCACATCTTTATCAAGTGATTGTTCCTTTTACGGAAATATTGAATCCTAGTGACTCTTACCTTATGTGTGTTTTAAAATTATAATCAACAATCAAGTGATTAATTTGACCATATAGGATAATCCCAACCTATGGCTTCAATCAAAAGTGATGCAACAATCAAGTGAACAATCAAACCAGATAGGTTAATCCCAACCTATGGATTCAATAAAAAATAATGCAAAAATCAAGTGATCATAAAAAATCATAAAGCCTCTCTTTCAATATGAATCAAATGTTCACATGTTTACAATGTTCACTACATTTATATCTAAACTGGAAGACATTGTCAACTTGAGAGGGGTTTGTGCTTCTACACCTTTATGTCCCCTCATATATGGCTTTGGGTTTCTAGAATGTAAGTCCTCTTCTAGAATTATGTGATTGGGAATAGACTCTTAGTTAGGTATAATAAGATAATATAATCAGAAAATACATTTTACAACCCCATTGTTGAATATTGATATGACAATCAAGTATATACCCTAACCCTAGGGAAAATACTATTTCCACACTTTAAAGGAAATATGAGTAACCATTCAAGGATAAAATACCAACATGGTTTGCACAACATCATATCTTATTAATGATGACATAGTTCATCTAACTTGTTTTCATTCTCGTGTAATACTAACATCCTAATACATGCAATTATCATGGTATCATATACATGTACCTTCTAGATAGTTTAATATAACTACATCTTACAAATATGATGATCATAATAATTATATATAGGTATCATACTAGTAACTTATTTCCAATCTAGTCATATGCACAAGTTTTCTCAATAACTATGGTAAACAATTATAACTTGCCCGAGCACTTACACTTATTCAATAAAAACATAGATTCCAAAATAATGGACAAATGCATAGCAACCATTATTATTCAATGTGCATGCAATTTTATTATAGTATGCAACCATTATTTTCACAAACACTTGAAAGCATACACAATCACAATATTCACTAGAAAAGAATATAAAAGAAGAAAGACTATCATGCCTAGAATTATAGCTCCCAAAAAAGAAACTACATTTTAAGTTTAATTCCCATAGTCACACTTGTTGGTCCTTCTCTAATCAACCTATCCCCAATCTTAGCCTCTTCTAATCTCCCAAAACTCTCAAAAAAATATAAACTTTCAAAGAAATCTCACTTTTCTCACTTATTACACTCAACACTGAATTGCATAGAAAAACTATAACAAAATGAACTCTCAAGAATGAATGACCCAAAAGGCTAAGAATATCCCTCTACTTGTAATAAAAATTGAGAAACTTATTACTACAAATAAGCTCTAAAATCCACCACCTTTTCTCTTCCAACTGTCACCTCTAAACAACAAAAACTAACTTCTCTAAATGCATCGAATAAGCCTAAAGAAGTTAAATGTGGCTACTCAAATAGATTAAATGCAAAAACATATACAATCCCTGGATTTTCCATCTCTCTACCAAGGCTGAGTCGCCCTCTTTCACTACTATTAATATCTCTTTTACTAATTCAAATAGAGCAATGGATACCTACAAGTTAACTATTCCCATCACAACTTTCAATTACTTTCCACAGAGAAATAAACTCTTCAAAATTGTTCCAACTCGTGGCTATTGAAAAAGTCATGCATTTATCTCCAAGTTGTGTGTGCTTTATTGTATTGAATTCTACTTGCTTTATACCTCTTATTATGGCACAAAATATTAAATGCCCCTTCTTTTGTGCATTGGTTTAAATGTAATCAACAACTTTAAAGTAAAATGCATCTCCTTACTATAGTGCAAATTTAAGCACTTAATAAACTTTAATAAATACCACACTTTGAAAATAATACAATATATACTATGCATCACTCTATGTGCTCTTATTTACATTTAAACATATTTTCATATGTACAACATATGATTTTGACATTGTTTGGCTTTATACAACCATTCTCCATTTATATGGTTCGTATTATATATGCACTTAAGTTTACTTTATAACATTTCAAATATATATAAACATTATATATATTCATGATAGGTTATTTCAGCTATTGTCAGACCTAATTGTATAGGAAATCTAATAGTGCCTTCAAATTCTCTTGTTATCATCATAAACTCTAATTGTAATACTTCTTTTCTTTTCTATAACCTCATCGAAATATCCTAGTTGTTTTACCATTTTTGAGGTACAAATGTTTAGGCTTGCACCAACATCTATCAATAATCTCTTTATTTTATCCTTATGGATGCAAACTTCAAGATATAAATCTTGGTTATGATAGGTGTGTAATGGAAGATCCCTTTCAGAAAACATGAGGTGGTGAGTGGAAGAAATGTGCTCCACAATGGCTTGAAACTAATCAATTTTTATATCATTAGGCATCAATGAGTCTAGGAAGATTTATCTAGAAATTATTTATGCGTTGGGGATTGTTGCCTCTTTTTCACCTACAGTTAAAGCAGGCAAGATGATCAAATGTCAAGTCTTCAAAGGCAATGGGACGTTCACTCAAGGGCAGGGACTCTGCATCTATTGCTAAATCATGAGGAGCTCGATGGGAGAAGCTACCCTAGGAGTATTCGGCATGAAAATCATCTAAGGGAAAAGTCAGGAGGACTCTCCTATTCTCTAGCCGACTGACTACTTGATTCATTCCATCTTGAGTAGGTCGCTGAGACCTAGTTTCAGTCACGCCAAACGAGCATGTAGAGCTATTTCTATAGCAGAGAAGGTTCGATATGACCTCCTACCGCGTAGATTTTCCTTGGCCGATAGGCCATTCAATCGCCATTCGGCAAGACTCTCAATGACTACAGGCTTCGGGGAAACCTACAGCATTTGGGCGGAAGTCCCAGCAAAGATTCAACCTCTCACCGACGTGTGAAGAATCTCAGAGTGAGGGATGCTTTCGAAAAAGGAGTTGGGACTTCGTCGGAATGTCTCAGTGAAACCAAAGGTCTTGCCGAAAGGAAAGATGGACCTTGATAAAGAAGATCTCAGCAGGAGTCCCGTCAAAACAAGGAATCTCGGCTTAACTATGGGGACTTCATCGAAATGTCCCACCAACACCAAATGTCTCACCGAGGAAAGAGTTCACCAAAGGTTTTTGGACTCGGCAGGAGGTCATGCCGAAGGCTCAGTGTCTCCCTAATAGGAAAGGCGGCGTCACTAAAGAAAATGTTTCACCGACATTCAGTGTCATACCGAATGCAAGGAGACCCCACCAAAATATGAAGGACTAGCCAACTGATGATGTTGCTTAGAGGTCATACCAACTACGAAGGAGCCTTCGGTGTAGCACAAGGAAGCTCGGGAAGACTTCTTCCCGATCGATGGGAGTCTTGCCGAATGATGAAACCTTCAATCCAAAGAAAGAGGTCGCCAAGAGGAGATGCCTTTGCTAGGAAGTCTCTGCGAATGCATGGAGTCTCACTAAAAGCAAGTGGTCCCACCAATGAAGTCATGTCGATGTGAGGTCTGGCCGACGGAGTGGAGTCTCGATGAATAGGAAAAGATCTTTGGTGTAACACAAGGAGTTTCGGGGAGAGGTCTTAGCAAAAATAACAAGTTTCATTGAAAGGAAGGATGAGCCCTCACTGAGACAAAAGCAATTTGGTAGGACTCTTGCTGAAAGCACAATGATGGATTTTCAGTCAGACAAAGGGAGATCTCAGAAAAGGATATCACCTTCAGCAAGGTGTCTTGCCAAAGAATAAAGGTCACGGCGAAAATAAAGGCAACATTGGCAAAAGAAACAGGCGCTCGGTATGAAGTCTGGCTGGCACACCAATGTCTTGCCAAAACAAAAGGTGCCCGTGATGAATATCACCAAACAGGGAGGTCTTCAACATAACATAATGAGCTCGGGGCAACCTCTTTCTAATGGGAATGAGTCAGGCTGAAGAAAAGAAGTTGGCCGAGGGTTCATACCTCAGTGTATGTCTTGCCGAGATGCATTTCCATTCAAAGGACTTTTGACTGGCTGTAGGGCTACATGGTTTTCACTCGGCCAATCAGAAATATCTAAGGGTAAACCATGGCAATCCAAAGAGTGTCGACAGGATGAAGGGTGACGTGTATCTGTTGCAGGATTAGAGCATTCATGGTGCAGCCAAAGTAGCTCAACTAGACACGATGGATCGAATAAATGTGGTAGCTGAAAGAATATCTGAAGAGGACTTCTTTGAGAATGTTTCACACCAACACTAACAATAGGGACATGCAGGATCTTTAGCATTAATTCGATAAAATATTAGGGGAAATCCTATCCCGAATCAGGATATTTTTTGTAAAGCCCTAAGGCGCCGAGGTATCAGTTTGTATATAAGGCATTTTCATTTTTTTTTTTGTAACAAGTTCTGATTACACACTCTGAAGAGCTAGTGATTTTCAATCAATCCTTTCTTAGTCAATGTATGTTTTCTGTAACTCAGCTAGAATCTTGAATACAACACAAAGTTTACCTTGGAATTTTGTCTTCATGTTTGTACGATTCTCATTTATGTTCTTTCTTTCTGAGCTTGTAGTTTCTAACTGTGTTTTCCAAAATATTGTACTCATATCTTAGATTTGTGAAAAATAATCTTTCCTTCCTGAGATACGTACGTAGACCAAACCTGTTAGAAAGACAAGCATTAAATCTGAAAGATGTTCTGAGAATAGCAATTAGGATTTCAAGTGTATGTTCTTTTTGTGTTCATTTCATGATTTCTCATCATTCGGTGTATCATCTTAGTGTAGTCTTTCAATTTATGCATCTTCTTCCTCTTTTCTCTCAAAGAATCAATAGTTTAGGTGATACCCAAAGGAAGTCGGCCTTCTTTGGAGGCTCATTTTAGCTATAGGTGACCCACAACCTTGAAATGATCCCATGTTGCTCTAGATTGCTCAATTTTTTGTAAACTTTGCATAGGGTGCAATTCTAGGTGACAACAGTTTCTGGCACGCTCGGTGGGACTAGAATTTGTTTTAACTACTGGCTTGGTATGCAGCCAGTGAATTATAAGGATTTATAGAAGCCTTTTGGCATACTTGGTGACTCCACAAAGAGGAAGAACTCCAGAAATACATGCCTTCTATAGTATTTGAAAAAAGTTCAAACAAGAAGCAACTCAGGCCCTTTTGAATACTTGCAGCTGTCACCAGCAAGAAGACGAGACAAAGTTGAGGAAAGGCAAAGAACAACAATCATCTATTCTAGAAGAACTCAGTCCACTCCTCCACCTATAAGATCTCATTTTGTTGCACCAACAAATCCACCTCAGATACCTCCAATGGCCACTCCAAGGAATCAACCCTTTGTTGCTTTCAATGGAGGGAGTCCTTTGAACTTGGTGCAACATAATGATATTCCAATGGCAGCCTTGAAGAGTGCCAATTTTCATGGGAGAAGATCAAAATACTCCCATTGAACATTTAAGAGATGTGGCTTCATTATGCAGAGTCCACCACATAACCGAAGAAGATGTTGCAGTGGGATTGCTAGCTGCTTCGCTGAAAGGGAGAGCTGTGCAGTGGTACAGGAGCCTATCGGTTAGCTCAATTGCAACATGGGATGACTTTGGAGAAAAGTTGCACAAGCAATCCCAAGATAGGTCTGACAACTTGTCTCTTTTGGAGCAACTGACTACCATTAAGAGGGCTCCACAAGAGCAGATGAACGACTTCAACTTTAGGTTTCAAAGAACTTGGGATAGAATCCCTGCAATGGTGAGGCCACCTCCAGAGTATACATTCTTATAATTTTTGAGAGCTTTGAATAGTGATATAGCTGTCATGATATAGTCAATGGGAGGAGTATCTCTGCCAGATGCCTTTGAAATAGCTATTAGAGCTGAAAACGGCTTAATACAAGCTGGTAAGCTTGCTCCCAGGCCACCAATGCCAATATTTCTAGAAATTCATACAAACATCCCTTTACAAATACCTCCTTTCATGCCTCTACCAGTTGTACCAACACTACCAGTTGTTGTTCCAACCATTGACAAGCAAGAAGTTGTTGCTTCAAGCTCATCAAATGAATTGCAAGAGATCAAAAGTCTTTTACAGACTTTTGGCAATAAGTTGGTGAACTTGGAGAAGCAACAGACCTATTTTAGGGCTTATCAATAGCAGAATCAGGCCTCAAATAAGCCTTTTCAAGGCCAGTAGCAGCAATTTCAAGGGAATAGACAACAATATCAGGGCCCAAGACAGAGTGTGAACACAAGGCCTTTTCAGGCCTATGCTCTAGCACCTGTTAGTGCAGTTAGGGACCTAGTTCCCACTCAAAACAATTTAGCAGCTGATTACAAATGGTGCTACCCTTGTAACCAATCTCATAATCAAGCCACTTGTTTGACTAGACTCTTCAATAAGGAAATTATGGTGCAGAATACTTCGAGTTCACAGCAGCAGGCACTTAATGATCCAACTTCACAACATCAGTTTCAATTCAACAATGATACAACCCTGCTTAATTGGCAAGGTCAAGAATTCTATGGGTTGAATGAGGATAGCTCTATAGTTGCAGCCAACACCAGAGTAAAGAAGAGAGCATTTGAGCTTGGTCAAGTAGCAGATAAAGGAAAGGCGACAGCTGTGGAACCATCTACCTCTTGAGTGACTAGTGGTTGGCAAAGAGATTAGCAACTTCCAGACAAGGAGCAGTCACGCTTACAAGCTAACCATATTGGTGTAAAATTATACAATAAAAATCCAATTGCACCTTTTAACATTCTTGATAGCATGAGAAAGACAAATTTAACCATGTCTATGTGGGATTCTTTAGTCATCCCTGGTCAAAAGGATATGTTACAATCAGCCCTATCAAGTTTGAAAATATCTGATGAATCTGAGCCCTCAATAGGTCAGGTTAGAGACATGTTAACAAATGATTCTCAGAGGAATGATCAGCAGCCTTGCATGGAAAATGAAAAAAGAGTTAAACCACCTCCTTTCTATGTGTCAGTGATCATTGGTGATAAATTAGTCCATAATTGTATGGTAGATAGTGGAGCTAGCAACTCCATCATGCCAAAATAGATTGCTGACAAACTTGGGCTAAAATACCAGCCTTTGGAGAAGGGAGTGATCCAATTGGATGGCACTTCGGTTAACACATTGGGTATTATCAAGGACTTAAACCTCACTCTCCATGCTTGTCCAAACTTTTCAGTCCCTCAAGACATATGCGTCATAGACCTTCCACCTTTTTTTCCTTGTGTTTATCTAAAGACTTTACAACCAAGATAGGTGGGTATGTATCAGCTGAATGGTCACACATGTTATTTAGAACAATATATGGGACTAAAGTTACCATCAAGTCTGAAAGGTTGGCCAAAGACTATATTGAGCCATATAACCCAAGCCCCATAAATGCTGCTCCTTCCACTGCAAATACAAATTGTGTTATTTTTACTAACAATGAACTAGCTGCTGCTCAAGAACTCCAATCAGAAGTTGTTCCCGACGTGCTGCTGCATGAATGGGCAGTTGAAAACATATTGGATAGTCCTTAAGACCTCATTCAACATGCTAGTATTCACAACTACGTCATTCTTGAGCATGATACAGAGATTCCAAACTTAGAGAAAGATGCAGATCAGTTATTGTAGCCCCTTAATGGATTTTGGAAGATGTTCTTTGATGGTTCTAGAAGCAAAAATGGCGCTGGAGGAGGTGCAATGTTGATATCTCCGCAAGGTGATAAGTACTATGCTACCTTCTATTTTTCTTTTGCATGCTCCAATAACACTGTTGAGTATGAGGGCCTGGTTCAAGGTCTAGAATGGGCTAGGAAAAGAGGAATAACTAGCTTGAAAGAGCATGGAGACAGCGAATTAGTAGTTAATCAAGTGAGGGGCTTGAATGTTGCTAAAAATGACACATTAAAATCCTATAGAAACAGAGTGTGGAACATGCTAAAAAAATTTGATGCCTTTAATTTAGTATATGTCCCAAGAAATCAGAGTAAAGCATGCTGACAGGCTCGCAGCCATTCGAGCTCAGTTTGATATTCCAGATGACATCAAAAAGGAGAAGGTGCAGTAGTATGTCAAGGTTGTAGTCAGACCATCAATTCTTGAAAACAACATCCACTGGCAAGTCTTTGACAGTGACGAGTAGATCCTTTCCTTCTTGCTTGAAGAAGAACAATTGTCCATGGTGAATCAAGCAAAACTCAAGTAGCAGTATGGTGATCAGTTCATACAGCTGAAAACAAACAAATTGCCCAAAGGCCTAGTTACCTTAGAGTCGATTTTAGTACTAATGATCAACTCAAAATGGGTAAATCCAACTTTCCAATCAAACAAGATCATTATGAAGAGCTGGAGATCTTCAAGGGTAAGCTCCTTAAGATAGGAAAAATTTGTTCACCTAAAGATAGACAAGCTTTTGTTGCTTTGTGCCAAGAATTTCATGATGTCTTTGCTTGGGAGTATTCAGATTTGAAAGGATTTTATCCCCATATCACTCAGCATACAATTGAATTAGAGCCTAATGCCAAGTCAGTAAGACAGAAACAAAGGCCTTTGAATCCTAAACTTGAGCCTCTAATGATTAAAGAGTTGACTAAACTAGTTGAGGGGGGTATTGTCTTCCCTATCAAGCACACCTCGTGGGTTTCTAATCTTGTACCAGTTAGAAAGAAAAGCAATGAGATAAGGCTTTGTGTAGACTTTAGAGATCTTAACCGATCCTCTCTAAAAGACCACTACCCACTTCCCTCCATGGAACGAATCTTACAAGAGGTTGTTGGTTCTGAAAGGTTTTCATTACTAGATGGTTTCTTGGGATATAATCAGGTGTTGGTTAAAGAGGAAGATCAGTTTAAGACTGCTTTTACAACTAAATGGGGCACCATGGCATACAAAAGGATGTCTTTTGGTTTGTTCAATGTTGGTGCCACGTTTCAGAGAGCTATGGACATGGCGTTTCAAAGTTTGATCAACAAAATCATACTGATTTACCTAGATGACGTCACAGTTTATTCTAAGAATGTTGATGAACATCTGTTACATCTTAGGCAAGTGTTTGAAAGATGCAGAGAGTTTGGTATCTCTCTCAATCCAAAGAAGAGTATCTTTGTTGTTCATGAAGGAAAATTATTAGGACACATAGTGTCAAAGTAGGGAATCACTATTGACCTTGAAAGGGTAAGAGCCATACTTGAGTTGCCACTACCTAATCATAAGAAGGGCCTATAGAGCTTTCTAGGCCAAATCAACTTTCTAAGAAGATTCATCCCTGATGTTGCAAATCTGTTACAGCCTTTAACAGCTATGTTAAAGAAGAATGCAATCTTCAATTAGACAAAGGATGCCAGGAATAGTTTTGAAAAGGTTAAGGAGGCCTTAGTAGTAGCTCCCACGCTGGTAAATCCTAATTTTTCCAAATATTTTTATCTGCATGCTTATGGTAGCACAAGTAACATTTTTGCAATATTGGTTCAAAAAAATGAAGAGAATTTAGAACAACCAATAGCTTTCTTCAGCCAAGGTTTGGTCGACTATGAAAAGAACTACTCCTTTGTGGAGAGGCATGTCCTTGCTATGATCAGAAGCCTAAAGAAATTCAAGCCTTTTATTTCTCATAATAAAATCCATATCCTGGTGGCACACTCAAGTGTGAAGAATTCTTATTAAATAAGGACCTAAATGAAAAAAGAGCAAGATGGGTTACCAAGGTCATGGAGTATGACATAGACATCAAGATCACCAAACTAGTGAGAGGCAGAGGCCTTTGTGAGCAGCTTGCTTCAAGGTTGAGTAGTGAAAGTGAACTGGAAAAGGATGCTATGCTTGCCAATTCAAATGAGCCTCGGAATACTGAGGATGATGTGCCCATAGGGATAACTAATTGGGTCCAAGGTTTGACCCAATTTCTACAAATTGGTCAATGCCCATTAGGTCTGAACAGAGCCAAAAGAAGATACTTTAGACTGTAGTCCATACCATATGTGCTGATGGGAGATGTTCTTTTTAAGAAAGATCTGAATGGTGTCATGTTAAGATGCATTCACAGTGACCAAATTGAAAGAGTGCTTCATGAGTTTCATGATGGAGCTGTAGGAGGTCACTTTGCTCCCAGAACTACTACCTAGAAGGTCATGAGAGCTGGTTACTACTGGCCCAGCTTGTTCAAAGATGTGTATACCTAGTCAAGAAAGTGCATCAAATGTGCTTTGTTTTTAGGAAAGGAAAGGTTGCCAACTATGCCCCTGCACTCAATTCAAGTAGAGCAGCCCTTCATGAGATGGGGCATTGATTTCATTGGTCCAATAAACCCACCTTCCATTGCTGGTCACAAGTGGGTACTTACAGCCACAAATTATTTTACAAGGTGGACAAAAGTGGTTGAACTGAAAGAAGCAAAAGAGTCTTCAATCTTGAGCTTCTATGAAGACATAGTCACTAGGTTTGGAGTGCCTGACTCCATCATCTCTGATAATGCCCTTGCATTTGTGGGATTTAAATTGATTGATTGGGATATTAAGCATGGCATTCATTTGAACACCTCCTCAAATTATTACCCTCAAGGTAATGGTTTACCTGAAATCATGAACAAGAACCTCATCAGGATTATCAAAAGAACCATAGAAGATATCCAAAGGAGCTGGCCTAGTAGTTTAAAGAATGCACTTTGGGCAGATAGAGTGACCCCTAAGAGGTCTATTGGAAGTTCACCATATATGTTGGTTTATGGTAAAGAGGCAAGATTTCCCCTATCCATGGAGCTTCCCACTCTAGACATCGTTCACCAGCTAGAGATGCTTGAGGGACAGGATCCCATGTCTGTAAGGTATGCAGAGCTCATGGAGCTCGAAGAATCAAGGGACAGGGCAATGAAAACTTTGGAGGATCATCAGCTCCGGACAAAGAAGAAATTTGACAAAAGGGCTACAACAAAATATTTTAAGGAGGGAGACCTTGTGCTCAGGTGGGACGTTCTTAAAAGTAGACCAAGCCATCACACCAAGTTCAACAACATGTGGACTAGTCTATTTGTTATCACAAGCTGTAAAGAATGCAATGCATATCAACTAGCTACAACAGAACATGAAGTGCTTCCTATCCGAGTCAATGGGATACACCTTAAGCCATGTTTTCAAATATGACCGATCTATCTATTGTACATAATAGTTTAGACTTTATGTTTTCCATAAGTGTTGTTTCAGCCCAGTATATATTTTCTCTTTTTCTCCCCTGTCTTGCCATTTTGGCCACCTGTAGTGTCCTATAAATCTCATGAGGTCGAGGCCATATGAAAAAATGATGTTTTAATTGTTCTCTGAGCTTTTTAATGAATCCATGCCCAATGGATATGCCTAGTCACTGGTTCTCATGTTTAGCAGGCAAACATCCTGCAAAGGTCGCTAGAATTGTTGTCTCTTTTTCACCTACAGTTAAAGCAAGAAAGATGATCAAATGTCAGGTCTTCAGAGGCAATGGGACGTTCACTCAAGGGTAGGGACTCTATATCTATTGCTAAATAATGAGGAGCTCAATGGGAGAAGCTACCCTAGGAGTATTCGGCATGACAATCATCTAAGGGAAAAGTCGGCAAGACTCTCCTATTGTCTGACTGACTGACTGCTTGATTCATTCCATCTTGAGCAGGTTGCTGAGACCTAGTTTCAATCACGCCGAACGAGCCTGTAGAGCTATTGCTATAGCGGAGAAGGTTCGGTATGACCTCTTACCACGTAGATTTTCCTTGGCCGATAGGCCATTCAATCGCCATTCGGCAAGACTCTTGGCGAGTACGGGCTTCGGGGAAACCTACAGCATTCGGGGGGAAGTCCCAGCGAAGATTCAACCTCTTGCCGACGTGTGAAGAATCTCAGAGCAAGGGATGCTTTTGGTAAAGGAGTTGGGACTTTGTTAGAATGTCTCAGTGAAACCAAAGGTCTCGCCGAAAGGAAAGATGAACCTCAATAAAGAAGATCTCAGCAGGAGTCTCGTCAAAACAAGGAATCTCAGCGTAACTATGGGGACTTCATCGGAATGTCCTGCCGACACCAAATGTATCACCGAGGAAAGAGTTCACCAAAGGTTTTTGGACTCGGTAGGAGGTCATGCCGAAGGCTCAGTGTCTCCTCGATAGGAAAGGCAGCATCACTAAAGCAAATTTCTCATCGACATTCAGTGTCTTACCGACTGCAAGGAGACCCCACCAAAACATGAATGACTAGCCAACTGATGATATCGCCCAAAGGTCATACCGACTACGGAGGAGCCTTCCATGTAGCACAAGGAAGATTGGGAAGAATTCTTCCCAACTGGTGGGAGTCTTTCCGAATGATGAAACCTTCAATTTAAAGAAAGAGGTCACCAAGAGGAGATGCCTTCGCTAGGAAGTCTCAGCGAATGCATGGAGTCTCACTGAAAGTCGGCGATCCCGCCAATGAAGTCATGTCGATGTGAGGTTTGGCCAACGGAGTGGAGTCTTGGCGGAAAATAGGAAAAGATATTCGGTGTAACACAAGGAGTTTCGGGGAGAGGTCTTAGAAAAACTAACAAGTCTCACCGAAAGGAAGGATGAGCCCTCACCAAGACAAAAGCAATTTGGAAGGACTCTTGCTGAAAGCACAATGATGGCTTTTTGAGCAGACAAAGGGAGATCTCGACAAAGGATATCACCTTTGGCAAGGTGTCTTGTTGAAGGATAAAGGTGATGGCAAAAATAAAGGCAATGTCGGCAAAAGAAAGAGGTGCTCGGTATGAAGTCCGATCGGCACACCAATGTCTTGCCGAAACAAAAGGTGCCCACCATGAATATCACCAAATAGGGAGGTCTTCGGCATAACATAATGAGCTCAAGGCAACCTCTTTCCAACCGGAATGAGTCAGGCTGAAAGAAAAGAAGCCGGCTGATGGTTCATACCTTGGCGTATGTCTTGTCGAGATGCATTTCCATTCAAAGGACTTTTGACCGGCTGCAGGGTTGTGTGGTTTTCATTCGGCCAATCAAAAAGATCTAAGGGTAAACCATGGTAGTCCAAAGAGTGTCAACAGGATGAAGGGCGACGTGTATCTGTTGCAAGATCAGAGCATTCATGGTGTGGCCGAAGTAGCTCAACTAGACACGATGGATCGAATAAATGTGGTAGCTGAAAGAATATCTGAAGAGGACTTCTTCGAGAATGTTTCACACCGACACCAAAAATAGGGGCACGTAGGATCTATAGCATTAATTTGATAAAATATCAGGGGAAATCCTATCCCGAATCAATATATTTTTTGTAAAGCCCTAAGGGGCTGAGGTATCGGTTTGTATATAAGGCATTTTCATTTTTTTTGTAACGAGTTCTGATTGCACACTCTGAAGAGTTAGTGATTTTCAATCAATCCTTTCTCAGTCAATGTATGTTTTCTGTAACTCAGCTAGAATCTTGAATACAACACAGAGTTTACCTTGGAAGTTTGTCTTCATGTTTGTATGATTCTCATTTCTGTTCTTTCTTTTTGAGCTTGTAGTTTCTAACTGTGTTTTCCAAAATACTGTACTCATATCTTAGAGTTGTGAAAAATAGTCTTTCCTTCCTGAGATACATACATAGACCAAACATGTTAGAAAGATAATCATTAAATCTGAAATATTTTGTTCCGAGAATAGCAATTAGGCTTTCAAGTGTATGTTCTTTTTGTGTTCATTTCATGATTTCTCATCATTCAGTGTATCATCTCAGTGTATTCTTTTAATTTATGCATCTTCTTCCTCTTTTCTCTCAAAGAATCAATAGTTTAGGTGATACCCAAAGGAAGCTGGCCTTCTCTGGAGGCTCATTTCAGCTATAGGTGACCCACAGCCTTGAAATGATCCCATGTTGCTCTAGAATGCTTAGATTTTTGTAAACTTTGAATAGGGTGAAATTCTAGGTGACAAAAGGGATATCTTGAGAAGTTCAAGGATGGAAATCTATGTTGGAGTCTTTTTAAGATGATCAACAAGGTTATAACCAGCTTGCAGAGGTTTAGCAACTTCTTTGGATTGTGGGGTGGCTCCCTAGATTGTAATCTTCCCTTGTCGAGTAATTACATTACACTCAAGATTTTTACCAACTATAGTCACAATTGTAATATGGTTATTGGATTTAAATGTGGCTCCCACTACATGGTCATAATTGTAATTGGCTTTATTATAATACCTTTCCTTTCCTTGTTCATTTCCTTTATTGCGATCTAGGATCATATCCTTGTAGATTCCCAAGTTCTTATTACCAAAAGTTCCAAGATGATGCTCAATATCAACCTCTCCTTTATCAATTAGATCTTATATAAGGTTCTTTAGTTTCATGCATTTATTTGTCTTATGTCCCTTACTTTTATGGAATTCACAATAGTCATTCCCATTGTACCAAGGGGCCTTGAATTGTGGTTCCTCATAGTTTCTTTGTATGGGTAGTTTGATAAGGTTTGATTGTAGCAATTTTCATAAGACCACTTCAACGGGTATTCCCAAAGGAGTGTATTTATTTATAGTTTGATTGAAAGTATTGTTATTAGGTCTTCGTGGTCCTCCTTGAGGGTTTTGATTTTTATTTTTGATTTGATATGCTAGAGGATTATTTTTCTGATTGTTTTTGAATATTTTGTTGAGGATTATTAGGTGGTGGTTGTATGGTTTGTACAAATTTTGCATCCACTACTCCATCATTAGTGAAATTTTGTTCTTCACCACAAGAAAGGTTTATCATTTAAATTAGAAGGTTGATTTTTACTATTGTATAGTTTGATATTTTCTTTTGAGATAAGATCTCTTTCAATGGTTATACCCTTTTCAAAGATATCATCAAATATATTTTGACATAAAATGGCTAATTGGAAGCTAAAGTTGGTGTTTAGATTTCCCATGAATATGTCCACCAGTTATTTTTCAAGGATGAGCCATTTACACTTACTTGTTTTGTGTTTCCACCATTGCAAGAAGGAAGCAAAAGACTCTACTTAATTTTTTTTATTTTATCCAAGTTGGGTATGGTGATATCTTGTTTGATGTTGTATGAGAAGTGATTGATGAATTTCTCTGATAGTTTGTTGAATTTCTTAAGTCCAAGAGGTAAATGAGAAAACCATTATATGGATTTTCCATCAAGACTCCTTGGAAATGGTCTCATCATGTAAGATTCAATGTTTAATACATCCATGCATGCCACAAAAAACTCATGTACATGTTCAATGGGATCTCCTCTTCCTTTATATTTATCAAAATTTAGAATTTCAAACTTCTTAGGGAAGGGAATCATGAAAATTCTTCAATAATAAGGATAAGGAAAAAATTCCTCCAAGACATAACTCTTCTTGGTCTTCCCAAGTTGTATATCTCATAACCTTTGATTAATTTTTTGAATATCTAATGCTAACTCATTTCCGTGTGTATCCTATGGAGGATTAGATGGCTTATAGTTTGGTTGTCTAAAGAATGATGAGTTGCAGGTTGGGTTTGGATTACACATTGAACCTTGAAGGATGTTATGTGTATGTGAAGAAACACTTGGTCCTTGAGGAGCATTGTATTGATATTGTTAAGTAACATTCCTATCTTGCAGATTGATGTATGCATATTGAGGATTAACATTTTGATGTTGAGGACCATAATTTTTTTGTTGTGGAACAAGATTTTTTTGTTGAGCAACAAGGTTCTTTTGATATTATGGATTTACATTTTGTTGTTGTGGAACAAGATTTTTTTGTGGACCAATGTTTTGTTGTGGAACAAGGTTCTATTGATATAGTGGATTCACGTTTTGCTGTTGTAGATCAAGGTTTTCTTGTGGAACAAGGTTTTTTTGTTGAGGTGTTTGTGCATATGAAGGACCATGCTGATATTTTATTGCATTGGGATCCTAATTTTGAAAGTTTAAACCTTGTTGATATTGAACATTTTTGAAGGATCTTAATGTGAAGGTTGTTGTCGAACTAAACCTTGTGGAGTGTTATGTTGTACCATGCATTGAGGATTGTTATGTTGTGCCATGCATTGAGGAGCATTATGTTGTTGATACATAAGTGGTTGTTGGGGTAGATTATTTTGTGTTTGTTGATATATGGGTGGTTGTTGTGATTAAGTAGGTAGATTTGGTATAATATAAATGGGTGACACAATGTGTTGTGGTTATGAAGGAATTATAGTATGAAAGGGTGGATTTGATAGTCTGTAAGGAAGATTCGACACATTTTTTACATTAATATTTTGACCTTGCAAAGGTGCATTTTGTGCCCAAGAGGTTTCATATAGATTTATTGATGTGTTCAATCTCCATGTACTATTTGAAGCATTATCAGTTATCAATGGAGTTGTACAAGGGTTTGTAAATTGTTGAGGTGTGTTTTTTGTTCCTAATATATTAGGTTCAAGTTGACTTTGTTGAGCTGCCATAGCTTGTTCTATTTGTGATGGTTGCCTATACAATGGATTTTCTACTTGTTTTTCTTTAGAAGGATCACTTATTTTTGGAAAGAAGTTTGGGATCTTAGGTGATATAGGAAGTTTAAATACTTTTCTAACCATCACATCTTCGTCTCTAGAAATAAGGGTTGTGTCCTTAAGACTGTCAATGCTATAATCATATGGTAACTTGGCACCATGTTGTGCAATTCAACAAAAGTATGTGTTTGGAATGGAACTAAGAAATTTATCCATGGCCTTCAACATTTTGGGGTTTTGTGTCATTTATAAAATCTTTTCTTCAGTAAGGTCTTCATCAGAATCCTCTTATATGTAACCATCTTGTCCTCTAGTTGGTTGATTCCTATGTTGAGTGATATAGTCTTGATGTGTATGATGTAGGTCTTGTTGTGAAGAATCAACATTTTTTGAAGGATTGACATTTGCATTAAATCAAGTATTGGAATTTTTTGGTTGCAAAGAAGGATTCACATTTGCATTAAATGACAAATTTATTTTTGTTGGATTGATATTTGTTGGTTGAGGAGTAGAGTACTCCCATGGCATTTCGATTGAAATTTCAATGTTTGTAGAAAGAGTATTTGTTGTATTAACATTGGTCTAGTAGTTGGAGCATTTGAACTACTAGTATTAGCTACGATTTTCTTTCTATGTTGTGATATTGTTGTAGTCATAAAAGTCCTAATGAACCTAAGTTATGGAAAAGCTCAATGGCTTGTGATGTTTGCTTGGATTTATTTGTTTCAAAGTTGGATTCCAAAAGGATGAATAGATAAATATTTAGAATAAAATAATGATTTTCGAGTTAATATGGAATTTGGATGATGTTCAAGTTAATTTTTGGATTGTATGGTTAACCTTTGGAAAAAAGGATAACAAAGTTAACCTACCTATGCTAGTATCGCAAGACGTTGATGAATGATTTATTGATATATTTTTTTGGACTAGACTCATGAATCTAAACAAAGAGGGATGATAGTGATGGTTTGTAGACCTAGGAGAAAGATAGTTCTTCTAAGTTGAAAATTTCACAAGATATGGAAAGATGATATCAAAAGGTACTAGCAAAGGTTGATATATTTGATATGTTGATGTCAAAGGATATTGTTTTATGTTTAACCCAAAGGATGCTAATTATGGAGTCAAAAGAATGATGTTTATTTGGTTTTATGATGTTTCAAAGGGTTTTGATGTTTTGATCAAAAGAGATATGTTGATGTTTCCTATGAAAACTAAGTTGAAGAATAGTTATGATGTTCCAAGGTACTAATGACTATGTAGAAGTTAAAGATCAATTGACACTAATATTTTGATGGTAGGACCAAGAGTTATGACAATTTCCAGTTCCAAATGTTAATATGTCTGAGACAATTTAGGTCACAAGAAAACACAATTGGTGTTTCTAGAAAAAATGGTAAAATACTAAGCAAAGGTGGCCAAATTCCAAGAAATGGAAATCAAATGCAAAAGAAAATGTGGTAGAGTGTAGCCAAAGGTGAGTCTATGTAGGTTTTAGTCTAGCAGAACAGAGAAATAACAAAAGCAACAAGTTTAGAAAAGGTGACAATATGCTGATCAAACATGACAATATGTTGATCAAACATGAAAAAATGCAAAGTAGAAGTGACTATTTGTGCCAAAGCGACCCTATTTTCTAGAAAAAATGATTATGTGTATCTATGTCTGATAGGTTTTGCAAGTTTGATAAAATTTGATGTGATGTTCAATTCTGAATATTTTTTGGCAATAAGTGATATGAACAAACATGAACAATCAAGACTAACTCCAATTTGAATAATATAACCAAACAAGTACAACCTATTTTTACTAGTAGGTGTGTAAATTTATGTAAGACCACCTCCCATTTAATGGGTAAATAGTCAAATAGATTAGGTAGTGGATTATGTTGGTTCCCAAATCTATAATCAACTTGAATCCTAAAGGGGTGCCAAGCCTAATGGTCAGATTCAAGGAGAAATTTTTCCAACAAACGAGAGATTGATATAAAATCTTTCTCACCTGCACTCTAGGCTCTGTGAAACCTAGGAGGGTGATCTTGATAGTGTACTTATAGATACTTGTGTGCCAAAGCATCCAGGACACTGTAAAAAAATAATTCTCCTTCAATTTTTAAATAGACATACTACCCTAAAGACTTGGCTGACCTTCATGGTAATGTCTAATTTGAACATGAGAAATGTAATGCATTAAAATCCACACACAATTGCACCGAGATAGATAAGTAAAACTGATTTTAATTTATAGCTGCCACAAAAAATCTCAGGAAACTACAACATTGATAAACTAGTGCCATATCCTAGAGTGGAGTCACCTAAACCATGTAATTTAAAACTCATCAAAACATTTACCCTGTCATAACTATACCTACCATATGATGCCTTACACCATTGATACCAAAAACTCAACCAACCATACTTAGTAATCCCAACACATAGTTGCATAAACCTCTATTTATGTTAATACAATTTAATTAATTCATTGAATGAAAGTACTAACCCTAAATAGACACTCAAGGAAAGGCAAGAAGACAAATATCAGCACTCTTTGTTTCCTCATATTCATAATCCATACAATGTGCACTATGGAGACAACTAGCTCATAATATATTATCATTTACATACAAGTATGATGATGCCATGATAACATTCTCTATTATAGGAATCAAAAAAATTCAAATCCTAAAACCAACACTTCATTTAAGACCTGTTACAAAACTATACTTCCCTCGTGAGACCAAAACAGTGAGAAACTCTCTTGTAAGTGAAATAGGAAATTACACTTAAGGAAAAATTAGACATCTGGCATCACCCAAGTCCATTGATCAAAAACTGTCTTTTGCACATGAAGAATCCTCATCCTGTTCATTTTCCCACCTCTTGCATTTTCTTGCCCCTGCAACTGAAAAAATACTTTTTCTTTACCGTGAAAGCCCTTTACATTTTTGTTTTTCCTTGCAGCATTTTTTTTTACTCGGGAAGGCTTTAATTCATTTTATATCGAGCTGTGGAAACATTTTACTGGTGCACTTTTTATTTTTCACTTTACATTTATAGTTTATTTCCTTTTCAAATGTGAAAGATTTTAATTCTTTTATCGACTATGAAAATCCTCCTTAAGCACTTCACCTTTTAATTATTTCAACTCATTTCCAATAATAACTTTAAACATTTCCCTTGAACATTTATTTATTCCTCCCATGGACTTCATAAAGTTTCGACAAGCATGAGAAAAACTATGTGGAGCCTCTCCGCTCCCCTTCCACTTCCTTCTGGTGGCAACATAACTCTCACAGGCTTGCGAGAAAGCACTCTTCCTCCCTGCACTCCTATTGGATGAAGCATTATGTTGGTGGATCCCCCGTGGCTAGCGGGGGATAGTTCATATCATTCCACGTCATCTCACCCAAACCGTTGATTTGAGATCCCTTGTTCTTCACGTTTTGTTGCATCTCAATGAACATCGATGACATTGAGAAATGATTTATAGTAGTCAACATACAACCCTATCTTCTTCTCACCAAAGCCATGCATACACGGTTTTTCCATAGCTAATAGTCGGCCAATACACAAAGAGTGCATTCATTAATTCTTGATGTTGCTCGATGACCCTACACATCAATATTTTTTTGTATTTGAAGTGTTGGAGTTAAAAAAATTTGTAGTGCAATGCAACATATAATTTGAGGATGCCAAATTTTAGCTCATAATAATGTTCCTTTACAACTTTTCCACTGGTCTATTTCACAATGTGCTCAGGCTACATATAATGAAAGTGGGTGGCAATGCTAAATAGAATTTCCTCAAATAATTCTGATACATTTTCACTGCAAGTACAAGTTGTCCCTACACAAAGTAAGAACATGCTTGATTTACCCGTGCAACAAGCATCTAAACAAATATGTTTCCTGCAACAACTTCATGTACCATTTTAAAATCTTCCTTCCCAATATCAAATCGACTCCATTCAACTAGCACAATGGTTTCCCCACTCACAACATTAATATTTTCTTGTTACTACAAGATAAAATATTCACAAGATAGCTCCCGATTCTTCTCAAGATGTGTTGCCTCATTCTATGTATCCCTCCTCTCATTGCAAAAATCTATAAAATAATTCCAATTCCCAAGGGAAATGCCAACATAAGAATTCTTCGCATTTGATTCACTTTGTGCAACTTTAATTGTTTCTTTTTCTTTAAGTCAGTCATCTGTTTTCAATTCCATGTTTCCAAGCATACACAAAATTTTTGATGAGTTTTTATCCACTTTAATTGCATCCCTAATCAATTCTAAGCTCAGTTGGAACTCATTCTGAGCCTAGGACATGGTTGCAAGACATAGATATGCATCCACATAATCAAGAAATTTGAACAATATTAGCCTGTATAAATGATTTTATTTTTCAGTATCATGTAGTTGTTCAAACAACCTAGCAAGATTAAATAGTGTAGTGACTTTATCCAACGGTAATGTTAACAATCATATATGTACCTATGCTAAGCTTATAGAAGACTTAGCTATCTATTGAAACATGGAAACCTTCTTCAGATGTAGGTGATCTGTGTGAAGAAGGAATCTCCAAAGTGAGTTGGTTCTCTGAATGAATTTCCTATTCTAAATGATTTTTTGAAGTAAAGGGGACAAAGATAACTAAAAGTAAAATTTAAATCTAATAGATGATTCGCTAGAAATTATGAAATTCAGAATCTATCACTCACAACAATCTCTCTATCACAATAGCCCTCACAATCTCATTGGCACATACTTTCATTAGTAATTTGTATGAAGATTTGTAATTAAATACAACATACAACCTAAAACTATGCAATTTTGAACACAAACTCATAATAGCAAGACATATAAGGACCCAAAATTGAATCACAAAGACATCAAATTTCCATTACAAAATTGAGACAAGAGATAAGAAGAACTATGCTGCTTTATTGAAACTAAAAGAGTGTTTTTTCCTAAAATTTGAGTACAAAAATGCTTACAAGCTCTCAGAATGTGTGTAAGAGCAAGAAACAAAAATATGAACTAAGAAAAACTCCAAGTTTTCTCCAATATATATCCAAAACTCAAATTCTGAGCTTAGAAGAAAAGTTCGAAAAAAGATCCCAAAATCTGCTCCAAACTGCAAGAGAAAAGTAGAAACTTTCTCTTTCCAAGATGTCTATCCAATGAAGCTTCAAAATCAGGCCCAATTTACTCCAAAACTAGAAAAAAAACCAACTTAGTTTATCCATCTTTTCTTGACTTCGCCCAAGAGAAAATCTACTTTCAATGTACAACTAAGAATAGCAAAAAATAAAAAACAATTGATAAAAAACATTGCTTTATTTTTGCTTTTACAAGATTTGTAGCTCTTTTAAAATTACAAATCAAGGCTTATCCTTATCCTGAATTTTTGTAATTAATATTTTAAGAAAAAACTTTTCAAAAAATAATATCTTTGATATCTCTTATCACAATTGATTTTCTTTAAAAAAATCATAAAATATAAAGGCAATATTTATTATTGAGTTTTAATTGATTTCCACAAAATCAATAAAATCAAAACCCTAAGCATAACATATGAATGCTTCATTTTTTCAAAGGCATGGGCATTGAAAAATAAAATACGTCAAGGTATTTTTTGACTTTGAAATAATATATCAAAACCTATCCTAAAAGACTTAGGCATATAAGACAATTAATAACCTAAGGTATATGAGATTTTTGACCACTAATGGTATTAAATTGGAGCTTAATATTTTAAAAGACATTGCAAAAATACCCCTAAGTCAGATTAGGGCAGAAGAAAACCCTAAAGCAAAACTCTTCAACCTCCACCTTTTTTCGCATCATTTTGTATCTCCAACTTGGAGAAAGCTTTTCTCTGCATATAACTGCCATGATAGTAGGGTTTTGCAAGGAAAGCATAAAATCTATGTCTATCGACTTCTCTGTGGGTCGATTCTCCATCAGCAAGCAAGGTAAGTTGATATTGAACTATTCATGGCTTCTTTCTTTCATTTTCAAGAGAAAAATTGGCCTTAAGGCCAAGGCTATTCATGCATTTTCATGTGTTTCAAATTTTGTGTTTCATTTGGCCACCATGGGAAAATTTTGTTTGAGCATTCTGGTAAACAAAACTCAAAAGAGTTTGAAAAATAATGAAGATTACTCCTTTATGGAAGAAAAATTTAATTTTTTTTGTGTATTTCCTCTATTATAGGCTACCATAAGAGCTCGACCATGGCATTTGTAGAAGTCTTTGGGCATTTTCTCTTTCTGTAACCATATTTTCTTGGCTCGACCTATGACTTCTCCTCCTAACTGAAAGCATTTGTATTCAAGGGATTTTGTTTTTATGAGTTTCCAAAGCTCCATGGCCACGAACCGAAGAGCTTTAAAAGCTCACAACTATGTATTTCGATGGCCTTTGTATTTGGAAATGAAACCCCAAAATGGGTATTTTGTATTTCAAAGGAAATTTGCATTTAAAGTTGAAACCCCCATGTGGATATTTTGTATTTCTCCACTTGAAACCTTTAGAGTTGAAATAATATCTTCATTTGAGCTTAAACAAAGTGTAGAGAATGGAACATTCATACTTTCATTATCTCCTTTACTATAGTTAAAACCAGGACAATACTAGTTGTCTTATCTTGCACTTCCTATAGCAACACTCAAATGGCATGAAGAAAATAGCCAAGTCAAAATGTACAATGCTCTGATAGATAACTTGCAAGCTTCTCCTTTCATTTCACACACCTGTATACTCGTTGACTACTGATGGCATATGATTGCTCTTTATTTTTCTCACAACTATTGATAAATCTTCTTTGACATCTTTTTCTAGTAAGTTCAAAATGCAACACCTAGCATACATGTCACTAACATCCTATTGTTAAAACACCATATCGCCAACAATCATTAAAGGACTTTGGCAATGGCAACTTATGTATGGCTACTCCATGTACTTGTTTTCTTTCAAATACATTTTTTAATTGATGCATTCACTTCATTTCATGTAACATCTGCATCTGACCATTATGATACTCCTGTAGGTTACTTTGATGCTTGTTATCAATCATTCCATATGCTTGAATTCTTCGAAAAATATGCATTCTCAGCTCAACATTCTCATGAAATATTTAGCAATGTAACTTTCTCTATGTCCACATGTTCACAACTTGTCCCTAATCATAATCGGGTTTGGCCTCCTGGTAATGAGAACCTAAAGCTCCTCTATATGCTTCTATTATTTATTAATGTTCTGTTGATGAGGCATTATGTATGCATGTTCACTATCACCATTTATGAACATGAAACACTTGTTGCACCAGAAAAGATCTTCAACAACATGACTAAATATGAACAAACATCATATGGCAACAAAAAATGCAATCAATTTGACAATATTAAAAAAAAAATTCAATATGGAAATTGATGCATTTCATTTGATTCTGTATCTGAATTGAGCTCTTTGTTTACTCGTGATTTCATTTCATTGCTTCTTAGAATTGATAGTTATGAATGAGCAATGGTCTTGATTGTTTTGATAGTTGAAATATGTTTCACTCCTTCTTGACTGGCTCATATGAGCATGATGATTGCATTTCCTTACTTAGCCCCATTTGTATGTTGAGGGGAAGCATGTCGAGCTCTACCCTTGTGGGAGCTCATTTTACTCCACATGTTGTTATGTCTTCATGAAATGATCAGATACATGACTTTTCCTATACCTGCACAAGAAACAAACAATGTTAGCATAAAATAATGAAGTTTAAAAGGTTTCATGATGTGACATTTCATTTTTAGGCTCTTATTATTGCACTCTTCATTCTTAGTTGATTCCATGCATTTCAAGGAATGAATTATATCTTTGTTGGTAGAGCATGTAGTGTAACTCATATCCGCAGCTCTAACAGGACTTTCCCAATCTTCTATAGGTACACTCAGAATCAGAAGAAAAATAGAGCAAGCTACAAGAACATCAATTGAAGATCAAGAAATAGGCAATGATGGATATTCCTTACGTTATTTTCTTCTTTGTTTTTTAACTTTTAGTTATATAATTCATTTCTTGCAATGAATTGTTTTGGCTATCTCCATGGCTTGTGTGGGATTTAAAATTCTCTTTTCATATTTCCATTCTAAAAAGAAATGCATCAAAATGAAAAATTGTACAATCATTTGTATTTGCAAACAAATGAAATATTGTAATGTGAATAAGCATTGTGAAATAAATGAAAGAAATTGTTATGCTTAATCATTTGTGTATTCTATCTTGTACTTTATTTGTGTTGCAAAGCAAGCAAACTTTTGAAATTCTTTTCACAATTAAGCAATGTAGAAATTAACTAAACTTTTCACTTTAAAATGAAACAAACTAATCAACTCTACCAATTAAGCTGTAGTGAAAATTGGTAACAGGTAACTCAAGTGAAACACCACCTTCTTCTATATTTGTGCATGTAACCAATGATGGTTTTTCAGCTTTCACATTCCTTACAAGCAATGACAAAACATAGTACTCTAATGGTGACCCTTGTCTATCAGGTACAGTGCAAGAGACTTAGTACAATATGAAAACTTAGATGAACTGGATGTAGAAGATACAAATGGAGGCCAACAAGATGATGCCTTTTTTAAAGGTTCATTATGATCAAAAACCTTCTACATTAATCCATGCTCTTTATATTGTTGGGTACTATGTTATGCTACCTCATGAAACATGCATTCCATGTTTGATGATACATTTTTCACTTTTTGTTCTTTTTTAATTTTATTTCCTTTGCTTGCATGAGGTTGAATAGACCTTGTCCTTATAGCTTTTTCTCTTTTTGGCTCAGGTTGTCCTTTCTCCCCAACTTCACAATATACTATGAAATTTGTTTCTAGTACACCTTGTTGGGTTTCCTTTTCTTGGTCGCATGTTGCTGATCCTTAATCTTACCTTCTCCATTCATACTTTCCACACCATTATCTTTGGTTAATTCATCATTTGTTATAATTTTGAATCCATGATTGGTTGTCTCTGATGTTTCCAAAGAACCAATATTATTTGTTGATAGCAAAGATATGTAATGACAAGAAAAAAAATTCTATACAAGTTACCACCATAGGAGACAACCCATAAATGAAACCCACAATGGCTATGGAGCTAAGAAAAACTTCCTTCTTCATCAATGAGCATCACTAGCATTACTGTACTCTTGTGCGCTCATTGCCTTTAGGTCTATCCACTATGTGTGTTGCTTATGTTCTCCATGTACCTCTTTTGCATGAGAAGACTAGAAACAAGCACAATATGGTCCTTAGTTTGGTTGAACCTATCGAAAAGCATAATATCCATTAAAATGCTTCATGATTTTAAGAGCTCCATTAGTGGCTCTTTCTGGGGGAATTTGTTCCTCAGTGAATAGAGCGAGATCTCATAATCTCTTGGAAGAGTAGATGGAGTTCCAGTACCATTGGGTGGCCCACAGTGTCTTTAATTTAAATTTTTTAAGCCTCATTTGGTGGCCCCAGGCCACCAAATGGAAAAGGGAAGCCAATATTTACCCCTATCAAACACTAATATGTTAAAAGAGTTGATCTCCCTCAATCCATACTTGCTTCTCTCACACCACAACAACATGAGTAACTTCATTCTTGCAAGAAAAAGTATCGGGCTACCTTTGAATAAGTGAGAACTTGTTCCATGTTTAGCTTTACTATCACATGGCAATCAAATCACATAGGTCACATCACTACCACTCATTTCATTTTTTGATTCTATGACAAGTGATAAAATATGAGGATAATGATCAAGACTATATGAATACATAGTCTTATTACATTTACTAATTCCCTCATAATGAATAGGCTTAAAAAATATATCATCCCTCAGAAACAATGTGCAATCCTTATGTGTAATAAGCAAAGAATGCTCAGACATTTGTAACTCCAACTGAATTGCATCACAATTGATTTTATCATCATCCCAATGACACAACCCAATCACATTATCATGTGTCTCAAAGTTCTAAAAATAAGACTTATCAACATCCACAAGTCCATTGTCCACATTCAAATCATAGCATTTATAAAAGGTATCAACATCCCAAACAATGTTTTCCACTTTAGGTTCATAAACAAGATTATCGAAACTCATCATGTTACCACAGAAAAAAGCTTCAAGTGTAGGCTCATATGACTCAGAGTCTTTTTTTTGCAATAAATTCCTCATAGTGACTGTTTAAAACACATTCATTACTACAAGAAATATCACACTCAACATTACCTCATGTTGCATCAACATGAATATTTGAAGTATACTACTCATGAGAAGGACTATAAGTTGTAGATCCAAAAAAAGGTCCTCATATGCATCCATTTGATTGACACAATCACATTCTTCAAGTGCAAACTCATCATAAGGAGCTTCATTAGTTATATTAGCATTTATCTTTACATTTTCAATTTCATAGATAGTTGTACTTATGCCATCCCCATGCAAACATTCACTAACAACTTCAAAATCAAAAAAAGAAATGGAAGAAGGTGAAGAGTAAAAAATGAAAGGCTTTCCATGTTCACCACTTACATCACTAGCACATACATACTCTGCACAATCAACTACTTGAACCAATTCATTCAATAAATCTCTTGCATGCATACCCTTTTCTTTGTCCATGTTATTGCAATAATCAACAAGGTCACATTTCTCACCATCAAGCTGAAAAATATTGTTTGTTTCTTCATTATAGCTGCTCATTAATGGTTGCTTTGGCTGAAATTTATTGCATACTCTGCCATTTTCATCTGATACACTGACATTCTCAAAAGCAATCTTCAAATTAGCAAGCTCCTTTGTCTCATCCTCATGAAAATTTTCATCAATGCTACACACACTTGTAGAATTGGTATGACCAAGTGTATCATAATACTATTGATCACACATTTCTTCTTCAAATAAGATATTTAGTTCATATCCATTATCTTGTTCTTGTGAGCCTTTAAAATTATTTTCATCATATTCATAGGAATAATTTTCACTTAGGAAAATTAGTGTTGTCTCCTCCTTATGAGAGGAATCACAGTCATAAGGGCTGCAAACTGAATTGCAATCATCTTGATCACCCAGATAAGGATATTCCTCAGTTTATTGCATACTCACCTCAACAATACTACTATTATCATCATGAAGAGATGAAATTTCAAAATCAACATACCTAGCATCACTACAGCCTTCATTTGATACAAAAATCTGCTCTCTATTTTTGTATTTTTAGAGAAAATAGAAGAAACTTCACACATTTCATCAATTTCATCATGACCATTATGGATGCAATCTTCATCTGGGTACATTTCTTTTGTAGGTTGTTTAAAAACAACATCCTCATCAATACAGGGTGCATTATTATTTTCTTTTGTTATACCACCCACATCTATTGGACTAAGTCTGGAAAAAGTACCATCACATAATTGAGTTGAGAGATTACTTCCATATTGCTCCATCATTTCTCCAATCACTAAAATCCATTGATATATGCATTTAAGGCTAGGGGGTTTCAATTGAGATAGCATGGTACTTAGACCTGGCTTACAATTCTCATAGAATAAATCAATGCAAGATGATTCGTCAGGTCTTTCTAATTTTGGTATATCAAACAGAAATTTCATGAATCTATCATGAAAGTCATAGGGGGATTCATCCTCAAATATTTTTATATCACATAATACATTAGTAGATGATATGGATTCAACTTTGTTTTCAGATTCCTCTTCAAATTCTTCCTAGATATGTGGATTTCTACTTTTAAACAAGCACACATTATCATTTGGTATTCCTTCAAATTGATCAATGAAAAGTGTTCCAAGATCTTTCCATTAACATATGGAATGCTTCGCTAAACTAGAAAACCAATATTTAGCAGTATCTTCCAAAGTTCTTTTACAAAAAACTTTATGATAGCATCCTCTTCTATTACTTGACATTCTTCCATTAAATTAATAAAAATTTGTAAATTTCTTAGTGTTGATTCTTCAAAATCTCCTCTAAACGTAGGAAAATATTCATTAATTCTTCCTGGGATAGAATGTGGATAACCCTAGATTTTATTGAAATCTAGAGGGTTATATCTTTCACTAGTGATCACCTTTCTTTGAGGGCATGATTGTGTTTTAGGTTTGACATTACAACTTGTAGAGGGAGAACTAGGACAGCCATACATATTTGCAAATAAAGATTTATTCCCTCCACAACTATTTAATTCTCAAGATCTTTTTTAGAATAACTTGTTTGCTCATTTCTTTTTCTACTAGTACCTCAGAGTACTGGATAAGGGGCTATATTAACTAGAACCTTTGTTGAAAGCCTTCATACATAAATATTGAAATATAAAAATACCTGAGAACTACTACAACCAACTCTTCTGATGGTGTAGAATATTATGTAGAGTTTCTTGTTAACACTATAATTTGCACCCAAGCTAAAATTTGACACAACTAATCATGAGTAACATGGAAACTTTTCTAAGGTTGTGGGTAACCTTATGGTAGAAAAGGACCTCTAGAGATAGCTGGTTCTTTATTGGATATCACCTAAAACTACTACTTTTTTATAGAGGAAAAGGAGAAGGAATACTTAAAATGAAAAGAAAAACTAAAAACTAAAAGATAGGTGATTCACCAAACTGAAAAGGGGACTATGATGATTTAGAATTTCTTACACTTGGCTACTAATGATATAGCTAAAATGCACAACTTATTTTTGTAAATTCATACATAAATATTTCACAAGAGGGTTTGAATGCATTAACCCTTAAAGAGGAAAAGTAACTTTCACGATTTAAAGGTACATGCAACTTAAACACAAATTGTAACTTGCACAAACTTACTTTTGCAGAAAAGACATGAAAGCATGAGACAAAACTTCATGAAGATTAAGATACCTCACAAGTAGCTTGATAAATCATTCAATAATGCACAAATATTGCAACAATAAGGAGGAAAAACTTGAAATTAGTAGAATCCAAGGCACTATCTGTATTTCATTCTCCCCAAATGAGTTACAAAGTATGCTCAAATCTGAGAAAGGACTCCAAAAATCACTAACTCCAGAAATTGCACTATCTGAACTCAACTCAAAATGTGTTACAAGAGTCAATATATCACACAACCCAAGTAGTTGCACAAAAATAGGAGCAAGAAACTACCTTGGGTCGGATGCACCAAAAAATCCTAGAAATGAGGCATTAGATTCCTCATAAAACAATCTCCAACATGTGGGGAGAGTGGATTTTTCCATGCCAAACATCTAGGCATGCAAAACCACTCCTAGATTCTTGCAATACCTCCAACAAAGTGCATTGATGCCCCTACAAATGTGGGTACATGTCTCCAAAATGAAAACAAGATACCCTATATACCCTCCAACATGCTTGCAACTATAACTCCCATGACTTGACCACATGATTTCTAATTTTCATTTAAAATAATGACTTAATTCAAGTGATTTATAAAACATCACATGAATTAAGCATTTTACAATATAGAATAATACAAAATAAAGAACCTCATGTATTCGGTGATATGGATAAGCAAAAGGTTTATCAAGTCAAAATATGACCACAAGCCCAAGTTACAAGGAAAAAGGATGAGCAAGACATAGACATAAAGTCTTTGACCCTTGAGGTATTAATTGGCAATGCATTTTTAAAACAAAAAGATAAAATACCCTTCCATCAAACACCACATAGGGGTTTAACCCTAAGTAAAAACAAGATTAAAAATGAAACTTTATTTCATTTCTCACTTGAAGCTTCAAGAAGAAGCTAACACCGCCACTAGGGTTCCACCTGTGGAGTTTGAAGCTACCTTATAGTCATTTTTTGCAAAAAAAATGTTTATTCTCCATATTGAGAAGTAGGTAAATCATCTTCTAAAAGAAAATTTGAATATAAACCCTTGGATTAATGATTTATAGCCTTATAGGCCACGACATTATGGGGTTTCCTTACCCATTTTCATTTGTTTCTCTATTTGTGTTATCTACCTGCTTAGCTGCCAAAGAAAAATGACACTAGCTCCTATACTTGAAGAATGAAGGAATGACAACTGGGTAAGCAAAGAAACTGTTATCATTGCATTTTCCTTCATATTTTCTATGTATATTTCTTATGAAGATTACTTGCTTCTCCATATGAATGGTTGTGGAAAAGAAAACGAGCCAAATTTTTCTTCCATAAAATATCCAAGAGTTTTGCTCTTTGTGTGTCCCAATGAATATATTCCTGTTTCTAGAAACAAACCCCAGATGGGTTTCAAAAGAAATTAAATTTCTTCATATGCTACCCATGGCTATATTTTTCCTTGCAGGTATTAAGACTTTTGAATGGGTCATCAAAACCCATGATCTCCATTATTTTCATGCTGACTTAAGAATACATGATGTTTCTATGTGCTCCAACACATATACTGGTTCGGCCCCTTACTCCATATTTACTTGGGTTCTCAAGAAGAAAGGAAGAACCCACCTAGGTTACGCCATACCCATGCCCTTCACTCATAATAAAATTTCTATTTCTTTCAATGGCTCTATTTTTGTGTATTCTCTTAATTGGTCACCATGGAAATATCTGGGCTTGAAAACCCTTTGTGCTTTATATATTTTGTGTCTAGATTTCTATTTCTATTGCTTCTTTCAAAGCCTTTTGTATATGCATAGACACTCCTATGTATATCCATCTCTCTTTTCATCCTTTCACATAGATTTACCTTCGTGGTGTGGGCCTATAGGGCATATGGGCATATATTTTGTTTTTCGTGTAGCTCAATATTTGAAACTCGTCATGGCTTTGATTCTTTTAAAAGTATTAAAACAACTATAGGATCAATAAAACCCAAGCCTTTCACTCACTCCTTTATAGATTCTTAGCAGGAAAATAAGATGTAAAAATGATTTTTGTATATTTTGTTTATTGTTTACAGCTTCTTTGTATGCCACAACTTTTATCTCTTCTGGAAATCTCTTCATGTGACCCACAGGGTTTTGCATAGGGAAAGAATTTTTTGTTATATTCTCTTGTGTTTGTCATGTTATCTCCACATTTGAATTATGGAAGAAAAGAACCTTCCTATTCATAGACTGCAGCCATATTTCTTTTGTGAGTATTTTGTGTTTTACAGGTGCTTGAAGTTGTCAATGAGTTATTGGAAATCTAAATCCTCATTTGTCTTTCTATATATTTCATACTATTCTTCAATATTTTTAGCACTCTATATATTATACTCTCTCATATGCTTCAAAAATGCCCTTATTATGATAAGGTCGTGCAAGATAATAATACAAATGAGATTCCATGAGAGGGTGATAATTGAGACAAGAGTCATCTTAGCTTATTGTTCCACAGGAAAAATGTTTCCCTTCACTTATACCCTTTGATTGTCATAAGGAATTTGTGGTCTACATAGATGTGCCATTTCTTCTATTTTTTATACTGATGCTAAATACAAATTTTCTGATGATTTATGTATTTTATCTCTAATGAAATGGTAATCATTTGATGACTATTACTTTTTATTTTCAATGTATCAATGTTTTCCAGAAAATGCACCTGTAAAAACACATAACAAAACATGATTTCCTTGCTATCACACCAAAATTTTTCACCTTACTTTCCATGAGATGACATCATTTTCTAGGCACTTTGTTAAACAGTTCATATGCCTTGCCTATGCTTCCACATTTTGCTCATGCTTTCACCTGGTAACTTGAGCAGAGCTTTGATGTCATTGAAGCTCATTATATTTACTGAATAAGTCATTGTATATTAGAAAAATATCTGCTATTATCACATGCTATCACTAGTTTATCCATTATGCATCTCTAATATAGAACACTTGAATTCTAGGTACATCACCTGATTTGGGAATTATGCCAACATTTAAAGGTGATACAATTTATTTTGGCATTGCCTTCCTTTTTCTTTAGAGATATTTCTTCTTGTTGGCACTAAAAAGCCAGATTGTGAATCTCTAGAGGAAAGGAAGCCAATGTCAGGACAAAATTGTATGATAAGCCATCAAAAGCATAATAAAGTAACACGTCGAGCTCAACCCTTGTGGGAATTGTACTTTATCCCACGTGCTACCCTAAAGACTTGGTCGATCTTCATGGTTCATTATGATTAGAAACCTTCTACATTAATCCATGCTCTTTAGATTTTTGGGTGCTATATTTTGCTACCTCATGAAACATGCATTCCATGTTTGATGATACATTTTTCACTTTTTGTTCTTTTTCAATTTTATTTCCTTTTCTTGCATGAGATTGAATAGACTCTGTCTTTAAAGTTTTTTCTATTTTTGGCTCAGGTTGTCCCTCCTCCCCAACTTCACAATCTACCATGAAATTTGTTTCTAGTACCCCTTGATGGGTTGCCTTTTCTTAGTCGCATGTTGCTAATCCTTAATCTTACCTTCTCCATTCATACTTTCCACACCACTATCTTTGGTTAATTCATCATTTTTTTATAATTTTGAATCCATGAGTTGTTCTCTCTAATGTTGCCAAATAACCAATAGTATTTGTTGATAGAAAAGATATGTAATGCCAAGAAATTTTTTTTATACAATTTACCACCATAGGAGACAACCAATAAATGAAACCCACAAAGGCTATGGAGCTAAGAAAAAAATTCCTTCTTCATCAATGAGCATCACTTCCATTACTATACTCTTGCACAGTCACTACCTTTAGGTCTGTCCACTATTCATGTTGCTTATGTTGTCCATGCACCTCTTTTGTATCAGAAGATTAGAATCAAGCACAATATGGTCCTTAGTTTTGTTGAATGTGTCCCAAAGCATAATATCCATTAAAATGATTCACAATTTTAAGAGCTCCATCAAATTACTTAAAAACCATTTCCCACGAAGGTAGATAGTAGAATTTTAGTGACATAGGGTCGTCAACAGATGCCATGGGCACACCTCTATTCACTTCTTGGGAATTTATTTCTAGCAACACAAAAAGTTCCTATCTCAACCTAAGAGAGTACATGGTGAGTAGCTTCAGGGTACAATTCACATCCCTTGCACCACTTAAAATACATTTGAAAGGTCTTAGGCCTCTAATAAAATTAGTTTTTAAGGGTGGATCATTGGAAAACACTATCAACCAGGGATAAATTTCAGAAACCCACCCTTGGAAAAGGTGTAAAATATTGGCGAATCTTTCCTATTGTTTGAAAAAATATATTAATTTTCCTGGCGAATCTATGCACATTATTAAAAAAAATTGTAAAATCTTGGCGAATCTTAATGAATAATTGTTAAAAATAATAATCACACCAAAATGTCAGTTGTTCCTTGTGGTCTCCACCAAGACACGCATACACCACTTGTGCAATTCTGAAGAATCAAGATGGGAATCTACAATATTCGCAACAAGTCTCCTGAAAAAGACTTAAATATTTAACTCCCAACCTCTAAGTGGTCCCCACATCCGTCGACATCCAAGTCACTGTCGTACACGGTCATCACCATCCACACAGACCAGTCCCACCATCCATCATCTTTTCTCCCAGTCAGAGAAATCACAAACTTCACAACCTCCAGTCGAAGGTTAGGAAAATCGAAGATGTCACAACAACAAAGAAGATCGACTAGTCGGGAAGTTAAGAAACTTCCGAACACTGTGACAAGGCTCCAAGGTTAGAGAAGTCAGTGATCCCTCAATCAACACACTATTGCCTAGTTTCAAACTTCCAGAACCCCTTGACATAGGTTACAAGGTTCAATTTTTGGGTGATAGGCCGACAATGAAGACCATTGATTAGTTTTTTAATCGAATGGATGCAGGTTGATTATGTGACCTAATACACATGTGCCTTTTAAAAGGCTTGTTGAGGCCCAAAATTTGTTTTGGGTAAAAAAATTTTGGGCCTCAACAAGCCTTTTAAAAGGAACGTGTGTATTAAGGCACATAATCAACATGTAGCCATCTAATTAAAAAGATAATTGATGATTCAATGACAATAAATAAAAGCCCTATTCAAGGCTAAAGTATCCCTAAAATTAAATGCTAATTTATTATTGTGGCGATATTGCCCCAAAATTAATGGTAGTAATATAATATTACTAGCAAATTTAATTAATATTTGTAATTATAGTATAAACTACTGGTGAATTGGTTCCAATGACGTATCATTTACAGAGGTGAATTAATTGAGACAAAATTAATTTTTTGTAAAAACTTTGCAATTCAACATCCTTTTTAGCTTGTATTATTAGCCATTTCTAGAAGTCTCAATTTCAATTATTAGCCAATTGACAAAGATTCGCCACTAAAGTTTTCCCTGCTGTCAACCTCTCAAAACTCACCTTAGGAAACCAGAAAAGTTGTAGTCCCTAACACAAGTATGGAGCGTTACATGCATGGATTGACCTATAGCTTTTTCTCTCAGCTAATTTATATAACACACCTAGAAATGTCGCTTGAGGTCATGTCTCTAGGTAGGCCTCTCTATAAAAGAAAAATGTTTTGAAAGCTTAGTGTATTGCTATTTCTCTTCACCCAAGATTGCACAAAGCGCAATGGGGGAGGATACGTAGACAATACACTTATGAACAAAGAAAAAAAGGGTAAATTGAAGATATTTCTCTTCACCCAAGATTGCAAGAAGCGCAAGGAGAGAGGATACATACACTTCAACTTACAATACATGGAAATAAAATCTTTTTAGGCCCCAATTCAATTATAAACTAAACTACCAATCAATGAAAGCATAAATGATAAATGTTTGATAAAGCATTGCATGTTAGAAACTTGCAATCAAAGCATTAGTAGTTTAAAAATGCTTTTGTCTTTGACCATTTATACCTACAAAATAAATGATGTTAGAAGTTTTTAGATAATGTATTCCCCCAAATGAAAAAGGTTGCACAAATATGTCAGTTAAAAACACAAAATAGTAGACATGACATGTTAGGGTTAGGGTAAATCTTAAACTGAAAAGTGATTATCAAACCAAAACAAAGACAAAAAATAGTAAAATGTGGCTCTTTTTACCTTCAAATTCTATGGCACTATTAGAAAATGTGGATTTGTAAAATGACAAACATGGCAGGATTCGAAGAAAACAAGGCTTGGGTAAGAAAACACAACTCTATAAATTGGCAATTGCAACAAGATTCCTACAAATTCGAAAACACAATTAGAAATTAGAGAGCAAGTGTGACCAAATGTGTCAAATGCGATCATCCTTAAATGTTAAACACATCGAGATGTTGATCAAGGGAAGCAAAAATAGCAAACACAACCTTTGTAAAATGCAACCGCAACCCAGAAACCTAAAAATTCACTAAAAACTCACACAATTTCCTTAAAAGGGGATGTGGGTCCCACCAAAAGTGCTAATTAATGTGAGATGAGAAATGGAACTGATACAACAACAAGGATTAGCAATCAAGAAGACCCAAAAATAATGAAAGATCAAATACCACTCACTAAATGAAAGAGAATGCATACAAGGGTTTAGAAAATAAGATGAAAATAATTCAAAACATCAAACCAATGTGCAAACCTTGCATTCCATTTTTATGGTGATAGAATATTGGATTGTTTGGTCATGAATCTCCCATGATTACAAAAGCATGAAGATTGATGACCTATCTGGAGATAAAATGCCTAAATGCTCATGAATATGATATGTTCAAGTGCTAAAGTTCACTCAAATGCTCTAGGTTATGAAATAATGGAGGAATGATTATTTTATAGATTTTCATGTTTGAATCAATGGAGAAGATTAAACCTCAAGACCCATAAGAAGGTTTGAGATTGCATCTCAGGACCCACAAATCTAAGTGATTTGAGGAAGATCAAAGATCAAGATTCAATTGAACTCAAATATCTCCACAATTTTAGAAAAATTGGTTGAGGATATTTGAAATGGAGGGATGAGATTAGATCAAGAAATGGAGGGATAAGAATGAATGAGAGGAATGAGATATTTTGAAGGAGAATATTCCTTTGAGGGGGAAATTAGGAGAATTAAATAATTCAAGATTATTTAATTATGGGGGATTAGGATATTCTTTATTAAAAAAGAATATTTCAAATGAAAGGGGTGGGAATTAGATAATTAAATAATTCAAGATTATTTAATCATAGGACTTGAGAATAAAATTAGATTTAATGGCTAATTAAATAATTAAAATTATCCAATTGAGGGAGATTAGAGGAAAATTAATGAAATGGGATGACTTAATTAAATAATTCAAAATTACTTAATTAATGGAGGAAATAAGGTGAAATGATGTTAAAAGGGGAACTAGTGATGTAAGTGATGAAAATGATGTGAATGCAGTGATTAATGGTGAATATGATGAAAATGAACTTGATTAATGATGTGTGATAAGAGTTGTTGCAGCCTATCATGGCTTGAAGATGGCTCAATCCAAAGGATACAAAAAGGTGTTGAGGGTGACTCTTTAAATATAATTAACAACCTGAAGAATTCGTCTTCCCCCTCATGGACTATTGAATCCATTATCATGGATGCTATTGAAATCTTAAATTCCTTTGATGAAGTTTATATCTCTCATATTCTTAAGGAAGGGAATGGCCTAACTGATGTTTTTTCTAATGTTGGTGTTAGTGGTTCTAGGGAGTGGGATGTGGATGACCCCCTCCTCATTGAGGCTATTGCATGTTTAAATCATGATTATCAAAATTTCTAATTCGTATGGTGGCCTCATTATGTTCTAGGCTCACATGATTATAACATGGTAGTTAATTGTATGGAGTGAAGGTGAGCTAGATCTTGATTGGGTTGATGGTACCTTGAGTATTCTCCATATGGGACAACACCCTAGGATCATTATTTCTCTCTGCCATTTTACCATTTCCACATGGATTGTGGGAATTTTTTGGCCTCCCTTCTTGAGTCTTCTCTTACTTGTTTGCAAAGTTCTCAAGCTCCTAAGTTTTGATAGGTTCGTGACCATGGGAGGTGACAGAAATAGAGTGGATCCCTTCTCCTGTGATACTATAAAGAACAAGGAGGTGTGGTGAATATTGCATAAAGGTGGGATTACACCATATTTAGAGAGGCTACATGGAAACAACCTGTAGGCTACAACCTTTTTTGTCAAAGGTTGGAATAACAAGATTTTGAAACTAGGTGGTACTGAATTTCATGTTAATGAAGAATTTATTGCAAATATCACCAGTCTCTCAATAGAGGGCAAGAAGGTTTACAAATATCAGAAGGAATCTAAGGTGGTTATGAATATTTTCTTCAAAGGGGATGAATAACAAAAGCTTAAGCAAGCCAAGAGTGGTGGGTACTAGCGAATTTTCATCAAAGCCCTTTGGGGTGATGTTGCTGAGGAATTGATGAGGTACATTACTTTAGAAGGTCAATTTTTTGTTGTTAATTCTTATCATTTTTTTCTCTTGAATCATTTTCACCATAAGAATAAAATATCCTTTCCATTTTATCTTCTGGCTTCTCTACAGTATGGTTTGAAGGATCATAAAAAGAACTCTAATAATCTTGTGTTGCATGTTGGTCTTATTCTATTAATTTTGGATTATGCAAAAGCCTTTGCGGTCCCTAAGCCACCTACTATTATTCCCAAGGGTAAGCATCAGAAGCCGGCCTTGGAATATAAAACTATTTTGGAAGAAGAGTTAGGGAGTTTGAAATGGAAAAAGGAGGTTCTTGAGGAGTCTGAAACAGAGGAGGATGAGGATTTTTTTTGGATTCTCATGCCTCTATGGAAGTGATTTCTCAACCTCTTGCAAAGGGAAAACTTAGTAAATGGGTTTCAGTTCCCAACCTAAAGGATTATGAGACCTATAATGAGGATGAGGGTGGTGAAAAAACTAATAAAATTAGGCCTGCCACTCCTTCTACTATCCTAAAGGAGAGGATTGAAATTGCTAAAGATGTGTCTTCGTCATCCCTTGTTTTGGGGACCAAGAGGAAGAAGGGTCTAATGGAGGGTAGCAAAAATAAATTGGCTATTAGGTCTACTAGCCTAGTAAAGGAAGTGCAAGTTTCTTCTCCTTCAAAGATGGATTGTGGGTAGGAGGCTTCAGGTTCTCTAGGTATGGACTTGGAAATGCAGAATAGGAGGTTGGTGGCTAAGGACATTGTTAGCTCTCTTCGCAAGATTCAAATGTTAGTGGCTGGGGGTAAAGGTAATAAAGTTTGTGCAAGCCAGGATAAGGTTAGTTCTTCCCAAGAGAGTGATGCTAGGGAAAAGGATGTTTTTAACTTTGATTGGGAGGATTTTCCCATTGTTCTGGGTATGGCTAAGGAGGGCTCCATTTCCTTTTTTCAACTATTTAAATGGTTTTTTCATGAGCTCAACATGACTAATGTTAGGGTTTGGGGTGTTGTGAGAAAAGTGGGAGAATCGTCGGTTCAGACTCAATTTGATGAGTTGTATGATTCTTTAAATATTGATGTTGAGGAGATGTTGAAGATGAAGCAAACGTTTGAACAAAGAATTTTGACCCTGGAGGAACAAATGGAAAGGATTATTGTGAAATTGGATAAGGTCAGGGATGGGACTAAATCTATTGTGAGGTATGAGTCTGAGGGCCTATATAGTCCTATTGATAAGGCCAAGAAACGTATGGAGATTACTCTTGGTGAGGATGCTGGTGCTAGTGAAAGGCAAGTGGAGGAGGATGTTTTGGTTGAAAAGGTTGCTAGTTTGCAGAATGTTTTGATTAATGAGGTAAATGTGGTTGGGCTAAATGCTAGAACTCGGAATAAGACCAAGATGCAGGCAAAGGTCCTTGTTAATGATATGTTTGAAGTCATTGATTATCATCATAAGACTATGGAGAGACATGGAAGCTGCAAATATCTTGAAGAATATGTAGTTCTACTATTTTTTGTCCTTCCTTTTTGGTTGTTGTCGTGTTGATGGTTTGTTTTGTTTTGATTGTTGGTTGCTCTGTTTAGTTATCTTTTGCTCCAGTTGCTCTTTCTTGTAATGGGTTTTGAGTCCCCTTTAAAACTTGTTTACCTCTAATCAAACACGATGAGTGATAAGAGTCAGGAAATTTTGTGTTAGTGTAATTAATTAATTATTACACTAGCATAAGTTAACTTAGGTATTGCATTTAATTAATTAAGTCCTAGGTTGCATTATTAGATAAATCATAAATAATGGGATAATATTCCCTTCCTTGTTTGTAGGAGATAAGATTCCTTCTAGAAGATGAGTTGTCCTTCTAGAACTTATCTCAACATTTAATAATCATCTAGATAGGGTTCACATGTTGTCACATGTTGTTAGATCAAGACACATGGAAACATCTCATGCATCTTAGGTTTTCTCTCTTGACTATATAATCAGGCAACTTGTTCATTTGTAATATATCAATCATATCATCAATATAGAATCTCTATTATGCATGCCTAGTTGCAACACCTTTTGTGTGGTTGATTATATTTCCTAGAAAGGGTCTTCCATTGAAGATTCTAGAGCTTTAGGGACTGTGCATCCATAATCTCAACATGGTATCAGAGCTTTTTTAGTGAAACGTCAACCCTCGATCAAGAAAGTTGGTGTGCGAGATTCTTGCAGGAATGAAGGTTTCCATTGCAGGCTACTTGACTCCACCCAGGGACCAAGCTGATTTTTGAAGTAGATAGAGTTAGATCCAAGCTTTCCATTGTCTTCAGAAGGCCTCAAAACCCTAGGATCGCCTGTTCATTTATCAAAATCAGATACATCAACCTGGGAGCCATCAGTAGGACACTTTTCATTTTAGAAAAATCGGGCTAATATTGCACTTTTTTTTGGCAAAAATATTTTTTGGGGTGTTGATATAGTTTGCAAAAATTGAGCGACCTTAAATTATTTTATTGGTTGGCATCCTCTTTTTAATCTATAGACTATATAATATTTTTCATCCCCATCAGCATATTTTTTCTCCCATCGACATAATATTCATAAGGGTTTGATTTTTTATTTTCATCAAGCTTATTTTATATTCTACAGATAAATATATTTTATCGGTTTTCAATATTTTGAATTGCTTTTTAGGAATATTCAAAATTGTTTGGGGATCGTTTTTTTTTTAAAGTCTACAGCATAAGTCCGACAAAGTACCGAGCCTGATCACATCATCCGCTGATGTTTGTTCATTGTCACGTTGCTGGATGTTCCCGCGGGCCCATTCATCCTTGCTGCCGGCTCCTGATTTGTTTACCGGTCGATCTCACTAGACTCCATACCCTTGCCCTCGATCACCTTGCCAACTGGGGGCTACACCGAGCATCAACGATGCCTCCACCACTCTGCCCAGATCTCAGCCTCACTAACGCCAGTGGCGGCACCCTTTTTTTTCCAAACTTATGCACTGTAGTCATATTTGTGACCATGTTTTAGCGCCTAGGTGCTTAATTTTTGCACCAATTTAGTCTGTAGAGTGCCTTTGATAGGCCTTTTTTTCATTTTATCACAACTTTTCACCATAGTGTCAAAATTCAGCAAACGAGATACCGTTGGAAAGAGAATTTCGTCTATTTTCTAGTGGTGACATCATTTCTATAAAAATTTTCTTGTAGAAAATTCTACAGTCAACTGAAGACGAAACCCTAATCTGGACTCAGAGGCTCATATCTTCGCAACCGTTTATCAAATTTCAGTGATTCTAGTGGTGACATCGTTTATCTTTGGAAGCTTCTATTTTCTGTTGAAGGTCATTTGTCTTTGTTTTTTGTGGAGAAATTTCATTATGGGGCTTGCATATACTCCTCTAGTTATGTTGCATAAGGGAAACTATCAATAATGGCGAGATGGGATCTACCACCATCTCCAATCATTTGATTCGTTGCCTCATCTATATGGTATAGTTCCTCATCCGAGTGAAGGCATTCATGAATTTTCTTAGAGTTACAGCAGATACACTATTTTGGAGTTCATTGAGATGCAAGTTGATTGTGATGTTTTGAGTACTATTGATCATTGTGATTGTCCTCACATCCTTTGGGCTAAGGTTTTGGAGATCTATGGAGATTCAGACACTCCACCATTCCCCGATGGTCATGATTTAGAATGTCATTCTTCAGATCAGGTACCCCACGATGATATTGTTGTACAAGAAGTTGATTTCCTTGATATTTCTGAAGAGGTTGACAAGGTTCCTTTAGGTGCTTCTTCTCCATTAGAGATAGTTGGTATCCCTTCACATTCAGTGATTCCTTGTCCAAATTCATTGATTGAGGCTTCCACCATCATCATCCATCAGGACACATTCAATTTTCTAGACTTGACATCACAAGATGGCTTCATTTCAGGCATCACTGACTTGGCTACTTCTACAGGTTTGGAGGACATTCTTGAGGGGATATCACTCCTCTATTCATATATTTCATATCTAAGAATTCTTCCCTGTCACTCCATTCAAGACTTGAGGTTTCTTCAACATCTACCATTGGATTTTCTTCAGAATTCTTTCAATGGTTTTGAGGACACTTCATTCAGGGGAGGCTATCAAGTCTCCATCACATCCATCACATCATGGTCTTTGGATATTGTTCAACATCTATTTCCTTCATCTTCATGCAAGGAGACATTTGAGCAGAGTTTAGAGACACCATCGACATCCACATTCATCCTTCCTTCCTTCAATTCCTATCTAGAATGGGAAGCATCACTGCACTTGCACTTGGTTTTGTTTTTTTTGAAAGGGAGACAAGTTGTTTGTTGACATTGGATCATGTTCTTTCTTCAAACACTTACCATCTCTGTAGGTGATATAATCTTCTAGGGAGGCTACATAGTCTCTCTCCTCCCTATGGGGGGGGCTTTTTATTGTATTGTATCCATGTGATGGATGGTGTACTTGGGGGGTATTTTGGATTCCTCCATCCTTCCCATCCTATCTCACACTTTTTTGCTTTTTCATCTCCTTTTTGGAGATGGGTTTTTTTCCCACTGGGTTTTCCCCTTTTCTCCGGTTGTGGGAGATTTTTTGCATCTTCATGTACATGGGTACCTAACATGGTCTCGTAGTCGGGACCCATCATTGATCATCTTTGCATAATCATTGCATTTTCCTCCCTAAGTTGAACTTATGGGGGGTGTTAGTTTAATTAATTAATTATTACACTAGCATAAGTTAACTTAGGTCTTGCATTTAATTAATTAAGTCCTAGGTTGCATTATTAGATAAATCATAAATAATGGGATAATATTCACTTCCTTGTTTGTAGGAGATAATATTCCTTCTAGAAGATGAGTTGTCCTTCTAGAACTTATCTCAACATTTAATAATCATCTTGATAGGGTTCACATGTCACATGCTATTAGATCAAGACACATGGCAACATCTCATGCATCTTAGGTTTTCTCTCTTGCCTATATAATCAGGAAACTTGTTCATTTGTAATATATCAATCATATCATCACTATAGAATCTCTATTATGCATGCCTAGTTGCAACACTTTCTGCGTGGTTGATTATCTTTCTTGGCAAGGGTCCTCCATTGAAGATTTTAGAGCTTTAGGGACTGTGCATCCATAATCTCAACATTTTGCATGTCTACAACTGCAACTACCACATGGAAAGGAGCATAATAAATGAAAGCTAATCTATGACATGTTCAAACTGATCCCCATAGGGATTCAATTCTTTCAATATATTCTTTAAAGAACGACATTCATCAGTAAGATGTCCAAGTGTTCTATGATATGCACAATAAGACATGTTTGTACTCTTTCCTTTCTTATCTTCTAGTTCATGAATAGGTGGTAATGTGATAAGTCCTAGGTTAAGAAGAGTGTGTAAGGCATTTTTAGTATTGGTTATAAGATGCAAAAATGGTAGTTTCTTAAGTTTATAAGGTGTGTGTTTCTTACTTGGTTGACCAATTTTTTGATATGAAGGTGGAGAATCTTGATAACCTAATCCCTTAGTATCTTCTTACGATGTTTGCTCCAATAGGGAATGGACTTCATGATCATTCTTAATCTCACGTCCTTCCTTATTCAAGATCCTAAATCCTTGTCCATAAGTTTTTTCCAAGTCAATGGATGTATTTTTAACCTTATGTTCATATGATGGAGGGTTGGTTGATGTTTTTTCCTTGTGATTTTTATGGATAGATTTCTCCATGCATGTTGTTTGAGGTATACCTTGTGGTTTAGTTTTGGGATGTAACAAAGTGAACGCTTCAGTTGGTGGTATGGGAGGATGCTCTTGGTATGGGGTAAAGGATTTTGCATTGAGGGATAAAAGGTTACATTATTTTCAAGGTTATGTAAAGACTTACTCAAGCATTATTTCTTCATCTTGACCTATGACATCAAGAAGAATTATAATAGGAGAAGTTATATTATGAATGTTATTATCAAAATTATTATCCTCACTAAACAAACAGCTTGAAACATCAACCAAGGATTTCAAAGACATCCAAATTTTACCAAAACAGATATCCATTTTGTAATAAGGTTCATACTATTAAAAAACAGATGAATGGAACTCAAATAGCAACCCCAAAAAGAGTTTCTTGAGAGTATTTTGTCACAAAAAGTTGACTGATGCTAGATAATAAGATAGAGTTGCCCAAGGGCATCTGGGTCCTAGTTAGGGGTTCCAAAAATTTAAATTTTGGTTGTGTAGTACTCTTTTTAATAATGTTGTTTTTACTCGCAAACAATTGAAACAATAAACAATTTTCCATAATTTGCTTAATGTATCCCAACTTGATGCAAAATACAAGTATGCAAAAGGTGTTGAATATGCTTGAACAAATTTGAATGTAGTTTTTAGATCTGAAATGTAATAATTGACTAATTGCAAGATGTAGAGACCTAGAAATGATGATTTTTGAATGAAAATATTAACTCTAAACAATTCACTTTATTTCACAAAATGAACTAAATACAAAAATTCTTTAGAATATGTGATTACAAATTTTAAATTAAGATTTACATGTATAGAAAAATTGAGCAAATAGAAACATACAAGTGTGAAATAGATTGCTAATGCACTTGTACAAGGATAGGGTCACCCAAGGGTGTCTGGATCATTGTTTAGGGTTTTGAAAACTTAAAAATTGAATGTCTAAGTTGTTCCTATTTGCAAATAGGTTTGACAATGACTACTTTTCTAAAAAACAATGTAAATGAAATGCAAATGTATGAAAAAATGACACTGTTTTAATGTAATTTTGAAATGAAAAATCTTATCTAAATGACTAAAACACACCCTAATCAAGCTATGATACAATATGGTTGTAATATTTTTGGATTTTTATGAATTTTTATGATGTAAAATGAAACCCTAAATGAGAAATGCAAGAAAAAATGATACAAACCCTGATATATGGTTTGAAAGAATACCAAATCAAAAAGTTATGATGTCAAATGTTAGGTTCTTCAAAATGTAAAATAGAAAAAGGTGAACCATATATGTTTAGTGTGTAAAAATAGGGTTTCTTAGGATCTCTTTTCCAAGTTGCATTAGAAGGTGGATCGACAAGGTGAGTAGATTGAATATCTATTATAAAGGTGAGCCAATCAAACCTAGATCCACTTTCTTAGGGCCTTAAAGATAGATGGGAAATAATGTAGAATGATTAACCTAATTGAGCTATATGACCTAATGTGATAAATACAATAATCTAGAAATACATAGACTAAAATTGTAAATTATAGGTGGATTTGGGAAGTGTTGGATGATGTGTACCTATCACCAAAGGTTGGATCTAGCATACAGAGGAGGACACAGTTGCCCAGGGGCATATGGGTCCTTAATAGAGAGTCTTGAAACTAATTCTACAATCCTTTGATGTAAGATCTGACCTATTTCTTGATTACAAACTTTTCAAAATGTTGTCAATAAATTTTGTAGGTGAGTTTTTATTGCTTGACAAGATATATGACAACAAATGCAACAATGGAAAATTTTCCTTCAATCTTCTTCAAAGTTGTAATGTGTGCATTAACAAAGAGAGGAAATGTTGAGCCATTTATGGGCTTTCCTCAATCAAACCTTGTGTAAGTGTTTCCACTTCCACAATGGCAATGTCAATGATAGGAATGATAATTGAAAGGAAGGAATGGTGAATGAACAAATGTTGCAACTAACCACCCTTCAACGACTTCCTTGAAGGATTGAAGTCATGCACATCACATCAAGGATCTTGGATCTTGATTGATATATATTTTATTTAATGCTTGAATGCTTGGAGACCTACAACAATATTAACCTTCATAAAAGAATAACATGAACACACATAGAATTTTACATGATGTTGGATCTTGAATTGTTGCAATAGAGCTCTGATAATGTTGCTCTTTACTTGCTCTTGAAAATAATTTTTTCTCTTGATGTTCACCTCTAGCTTGTTAGATTTCAAATGACAAAATAACTAGGTATTTATTTGCCATTATTCTAATTTCCCAAAAATCAAATTCCAAAAGCTAACAATTGAAAAAATTGAATTCTAAATGTTAAAAATACCACCAACAAAATATTAAAAATTATTCCCTGACAAGATAGGGGGACCCATACACCCATGGGCATATGGGTCCTAGCCCTATCTCTTAGGACATTAAGTGTCGAGATCATAACATTAATTATTTTTATTTCTTCAATGCTTGCAAATTTGTCGTAAAATGATAAAAATAGGCTTTGGAATGCATAATTAAGAAATTAGGGACTTAATTAGGTCTAGTAATTTAGTGGGGCCAAAACATAGTGTGAAATTATTAAGGGTGACAATTTTCTACACTACAGTCAACTCAAATGATTACTAAACCCCATTACTATCCTCATTAAGGGTTATGCCTACTTTGGAGAACACACACATCCCAAGTCATCAATAATATTCCACATTCAACATTTATACAAACACATATATCCCACAAAATCAATCATCTATCACATCATATTACATAATATCAATCATACATCCCAAATCATTCACAATATCCATCATCTAACATTCCACAACATCTTTCATATATCCCACAAAATCAATCATCTAACATTCCACAACATCAATCATATATCCCACAAAATCAATCATATATTCCATCATCTAACATTCTAGAACATCATTCATGCATCCCACAAAATCAATCATCTATCTCACAATATCATAATCATTCATTCAATACATCTTGCATGTCACAACAATAAACATCTATCCCCCAATATAGTAATCATTCATTCAATACATCTAACATAGATAACAACAACAATCATCAATACCCCAATATCACAATCATTCAATACATATAATATTCCACAACAAAAATCATTTATTCTCCAATATCACAATATTTCAATTAGTACATCTAATATTCCACAACGTCAATCAATGATCGCTTCATATTTCACCATTCAACCTCAAATTGACATTTTCGTCAACACACCCACTAATGACTTGGCATTGCAAATCTAAAGCTGGCACCAAAATGTTACCAACATACAATTAGGATAAATGAAGAAAATTTTTACTCTTGAATGCATTTATCCTTATCCATTTGTCCTTATGCAAATATAAAGTTGTGAGAGAATGGTTTTACGCTCTACAATGGTTGATGACGATGATCTGTTCGGTGTGTGAAAGTGTTGTTCGATTGGATACAGATTGATATGTGTGAATTCAATGTATGTTTTTAGAGAGTATTTCTATACAAGATTGATCAGTAAATGTTGCTACTATAAAAATTGACATCAAAAAGTGAAGTTGATCTCTATATGTAATTTTTCTTACTATAATACAAAGAGAATTTTCTTGGTGTGGTGGGTTTTTCTCCCATAAGGGTTTTCCCACGTAAATATGGTGTCCAATTTTGTATTTCTTTATATCTCTTTTTTGTTATTCTTTTCATGTGCATCTTATTGGACTATAATTGAAAAATTTAAAGTGACCTATGCATTCTTCCCAGAGGTTTTGGCATTAGGAGAGTTTGTTCTGCATCTAAGCTTTCCTTACAAGTGGTATCAGAGCTTGGGTAGTTGTGTTATCCTTGTGTGTATGTTGGGTTTTTTGTGTCAATTCTGTTCAGTGGGAGTCTTGTAGAAGTCTAGTAATTCGAATTACAAATTAAGGTGGCAAGCACGTCAGGAAAGATTGAAATTAAGAAATTCAATGGCAGTAATTTTGAGTTAGGAAAACTCAAAATGGAAGATCTGTTGGTTGATCATGATCTTTGGCTTGTTGTGTCTAGAACGAAGCCTACAGGCATGAAGCAAGAGGATTGGGACCTTGCAGATCGAAAATCAAAGGGGCTGATAAGGCTCTACTTAGCAGACTCTGTTCTTCTAAATGTTCATGAACAAAAGACAACATCCTCTTTGTGGAAAATAATGGGAGCTATTTATCAGGGCAAGTCCTTGGTGAATAAGTTGTTCTTGAGGAAAAATTTGTACTCTTTGAAAATGCAGGAAGGAGTGTCTATTGCTGATCATTTGAATGCTTTCAACATACTGATTGCTTAGTTAGCATTTGTGGGTGTGAAGATTGATGAAGAAGATCGTTGTATGTTGTTGTTATGTTCTTTTCCAGATTCTTGGGATCACTTGGTGATGGCTATTGGGAGTACTACTTCCTCTTTTAAGATGGAAGACATTGTCTCTTCTTTGTTATCAGAAGAGATGAGAAGAAAATCTTTTGAGATGGTGAAGGAGGCTCTTGCTGTTAGAGGCAGATTGAAAGAAAAAGGTAAGAAGAAGGACAAGAAGTCCAAATCCAAATCAGAGGGGAGATCAAAGTCTCCTAGTAAGAATTCCAAGGTAAAGTGCTGGAATACTGGGCAACCTGGTCATGTCCGAAAGGATTGCAAAGAGGAGAAAAAAATAAGTATTCTTCCAATAATGATTCTTCTCAGAGTGATGCAGACGCTTTCATTGTAGCCTTGGCTACACAAGCATCAGATGATGTCTGGCTAATTCATTCTAGATCATCTTTCCACATGACATCTCATACAGACTGGTTCACTAAGTATGAAAAATACGATGGTGGAAGGGTGTATTTGGCAAGCGATTCATCTCTAGAAATAGTTGGCAGTGGAAGAGTTAGAATATAGTTCCCCGATGGAAGAGTGAAGGGAATCAATGATGTGATGCATATAATAGGTTTGGCTAAAAATTTACTTTTTGTTAGTAAGCTGAACGATGTTGGAGTGCAGGTGGGTAAGTGCACCAAGATGGTTCCCAAAAAGGGGGCTTAAGTGGCAACTTTTTTCTGAAATCAAGAAATGCTGACCTTAGACGTGAAATTGAGGATAGTTACACTCAAAATTTTGAGATCGAACAAAAACAAGGATCAAAGTGCTCTGAGTCTACTTTCTAAACTACTAATTTATTTTGAAAATGGTTGAGATTAAGGGGTTCAAAAGAGGGATATACACAAATTGGTGTTGTTTTTGTTAGAAAAAATATACCATAGCAACTCTTGTACGACCTGAGCATAGTGAACTTTTTTGTAGTATTTTTAAAATCACTATGGTCAAAAGTTACCTAACAACATCTAGTTGATGCACAATTTTTTTAATAAATTTTTAATGAATATTTGATTTTTTACTAATTTTCTAAGTGGGCACTTCCTGAAAAGCAGAATTTTGGCTGTGCTCCACCTACAAATTTTGGAAAATAATTGATTTTATTTTTCTTTTCTTTTTTAAATTTGTAGAATGGAGTCTAGTTTCTAAAAATGTAATTTATTTGAAATTTTGATGAATGCTTAATTTATAACAAAAAAAACACCAAACACTGCTTTTTAGCAAAAAACAGACATACAAACAAAAAAAATTATGGATGAAATTCTTAACATTGTCAAAAAGTGAAAAAAGTTACATCATTGGATAGCTAAGAGAGAACTTAACATTACCCATGTGTTCAATTTTGTCGATATTGAACTAGATGCAATCTTGATGGTGAGCATGGACTCGATTATGTGAAAAATTGTAGAATTTGCAAAAAAATATCTCTAGCCTTGTTGGGAATGCCCTCGAAGCCTTTGGATTGGTATCCCAAGGCAAAAAATTTCACTTTTTTCTTTGTTTTTAACGTGAAATAATGTGAGCATGTTTTTTTTTTTTGAAAAATGGCCACAAAATTGGTACCCAACTTCATGCACCTGCCCAGGTCTCATTCTCTAGAAATGCCTGCAAGATGACTATAGGCTCAATGGTGGTAGCTATGGGTGCTTGTATTGGTACCTTGTATAAGCTGGATGCACATGTTGTGCAATGCAATAGTGTCTCTGTAAAGTCACAGAAGGCTACTCATGGAGAAAAGGAGAAAAAAGTTCATGATAGTGCAAACTCTATGGAAGTTAAACTTCTAATAGAAAAGACTATGCTCTGGCATCATAGGCTTGGCCACATTGGAGAAAAAGGTTTAAAAACCTTGAAAAATAAAAACCTGGTTGAAGGGCTTGACGATTGTAACCTCAAATTCAAGTTTTGTGAACATTGTATATATGGTAAACAACACCGTGTTTCATTTTACTCCTATCCTCATAAATCTTCTGGTTTACTTGATTACATACATTCTGATGTTTTTGGTCCAGTAAATGTTCCTTCTTTGTCTAAATCAAGATATTATGTATCGATCATTGATGATTATTCAAGAAGGGCATTTGTATATTTTTTGAAAAGTAAATCAAAAGTGTTCAGTCGTTTTAAGGAATTTAAAAACCTTGTGGAAAATCAAACTAGAAGAAAAATAAAATGTTTAAGGACTGAAAATGGCGGTGAGTTTTGTTTTGATGAGTTCGAAAGGTACTGTAAAGATCATGGAATTAAAAGCAATAAAACTACACCCTACACTCTGCAACAAAATGGAGTTGCTAAAAGGTTCAATAGGACAGTGATGGAAAGAGCATGAAGTATGCTAAGCAGTGTTGGCTTGGAGGAGAAGTTCTGGGCTGAGGAAATTGCAACATGTTATTTAATAAACCATTCTCTGAATTCCACTCTTGTTGAGAAAACACCTTTGGAAGCATGGTCTGGAAAGAAGCCCTCTCTAAGACACATTCGTGTCTTTGGATGTGAGGCATATGCATATGTGCCAAATGAAAAAAGGTCTAAATTAGAAAACAAGGTTGTTAAATGTATTTTTATTGGTTATAGTGCTGGCATAAAAGGATACAAGCTTTGGAATCCTGATACAGAGAAGGTTTTGTACAACAAAAAGTGTTATTTTTCGTGAGCTAAAGCCTTCTACTTTGGATCTGCAGTTAGAAAAAAATCAAAAGATAAAAGGGATGTAGTTGAAATTCCTCCGACACCAGATAAAGAGGAATTGAAAATTTAAAATGTACCTAAAATTGAGGAGAGCTCAAGTAGTTCTGAGAGTTCTAAAGAAGAAGATCAACCTCAACCTCAGCCTATGAGAAGGTCAACACGTGAAAGAAAGCAACCTGATAGGTATGGGTTTTTTTTGTTAGATTCTACTTGTGCCTATGCTTTAATTTCTAGCACTGATGAGCCTAGGACTGTGAAAGAGGCATTTAGAATGTCTAATTCAAACTCTTGGTTGGAAGCCATGAATGAAGAAATGGCATCATTAGAAAAGAATGACACTTGGAGTTTGGTTCCCTTTCCTGAAGGAAGAAAAGTTGTTGGCTGCAAGTGGGTATTTAAAAAGAAATGGAGATGCGAATTGGTATGGAAAAGTATAAGGCAACGTTGCTTATGAAGGGGTATTCCCAGGTAGAGGGAATTCATTATGGAGAAAAATTTTCTCCTGTAGCTAAGCTGATGTCTATTAGATTTTTTTTGTCACTTGCAGCAGCGTATGACTTAGAGATTGAAAAGATGGATGTGAAGACAACATTTCTTCATGGTGACCTTGAAGAAGAAATTTATATGTCCTAGCCAGAGCACTTTGTGGAAAATGGTAAAGAAAAATTGGTTTGCAAGTTAAAAAAATCTCTGTATGGATTAAAACAATCCTCTAGAATGTGGTACCAGAAGTTTGACACTTTGTTTTGTCATTGGGGTTTGTAAGATCAAAATATGATCACCGTGTGTACTTCAAAGTTGAAAATGATCGTGTTCTTATTATTTCTCTCTATGTTGATGATA
>VDFB02049217.1:137753896-137777982 GCA_007258455.2 Sequoia sempervirens | reverse complement strand
CTAGATGTTGTTGATGGTTCAATGTTTTTATCTTTAAGTAGCTTTTCATCAATTTTTTTGTAAAGGGTTTCGAGTCCCTTCAAAACCTATTTTTCCCATATAATCAAAACATCCATTGTTATATTGCATATATATATATGCTTTCTTAATTTAATCATTATTTCCAATTGAGCATATAATCTCAAATATATAAATATATATATTTACATATTTATTATATATGTTTATATGTATGTATTGATTATGGTATTTTTCCATTTGACTTCCTTGTGTGTCTGATATACTTGTGCATGGGTTATCATTTTTACACATAAATATGTATATATATTCATTATATATATAATCATTGATTAGAAAATACAGAAAGAGGAAATCAAACTCAAAATAAAGTTATAAACATGCAATTCAAGCAAAGAAACAATCTTAGAAATGAGAATAAAATCATAACCAATCAAAGACAACCAACAAACTCCCAAAATTAATCCAAGACTTCAATTAAGGGCTTACCAATTCTTGATTTTATTGACTCAAATAAACCAAACTTAGAAACTAGAAGTGAATGTGTGAAATTTCAGTTAATCTTATTAATGGTTACTAGACCAAGATCCTCTCCTGAGTGATACTTCCCCTCTCTTCTAGAGGCTTGAACATGTTCCTGCACCCAACTTAGTGCATCACATAGGTAGTTAGTCATTCACATGAAATATATTAGCATAATAAATCATTTGCATCATTTGCATCATTAAAGTATTCATATTGTAATACATATTCATACATTGAATTTTCATTAGTATTAAAACATAATCATACCTTCAAAAGCAATATCATCTTAATGCATATTTCAATTTTTATTTCTCCTAGTAAACATATTAAAGTCATAATTTGTGTTTATCATCATATTTAATCATGAAGATGAAAGTAACTTGGTAACTATGAAATGGGGTGTAACATACTTTCCCCCCTTGTGAATCATCATCCTCAATGATTTTAAGTCCTAAACATATATATAAAGTCAAAATAAAGGTTTTACCTTCAATTTTCTCTTCATGTAAGAAATAAGTATATTTATAACTAATCTTCCCTCATAGCATGACCCCTTGCATTCTTGTCCTTCTTGGACCTTGCACTAAGTGATTGTGCTAACGTATGGGGAGAACTTGTGTGATTCACACATACCTTCCCTTTAAAGTACTATTATATTAACTATTTCATACTTCATAAGTACAATGGTGACAATATCCTATCTAACACCTATACCCTAGTGACTAGAAAACACATTCTCATTGGCTAATGCAATTATCCTTAGTGTAACCAAAAAAGAAAAGAAATATCAGTGTATTATGCACTACACCATGGGTCCCATCCTTTCTTTTGGTGTTTATGCCATTAGACAACTCAGAAGCTAAGATCATCCATCACTAAAACAACCATCTACCTTAAGCATAATTATACTGCTTCATAATTTTAAGCTTGCATCAACAAAGTTTTCCTTGATCCTTTTGATCTACTATTCCATTTGAAAACATTTTTGGTCCTAGATTTTTTCCATCTTTTAGGAATTTCAACCCCTCTTCCATAAATGGATCAAATTATAATATGATATAAGTTTATTGTTTTCTAAAAACATTCCTCAAATCCTCCAAGATTGGATTTATCCCATTTTCCTAGCTGGCTAACTTAAAGTGATAAATTGAACATTAATTCAATTTATAATTTTTCATAGGACATGACCATGGTTTACTCAAAACCTTATCATTACTTGCTTGTTCCCATCTAAGATAAGCTTCTCAGGATCATTAAGCAACTAATTTACACAATATATTGTTTAGGACTATTGTCCTATAAATCAAATTTCCAAATATAAATTGGTTACCTTGTTGAGTCTATCCACCATAACATTATGTTAGTTTCATCAAGATAGAAATATCAAACTATTCTAATGGTCTACCACTTCCTCACTAGATTTTCATAAGAGCATACAAGCTCTTTTGATGACAACATCATGTATTCATCCTCTGGCATATTGGATGACAAATTTCTACATAACTTACAACATCTTACTCTATCCCTTTCTAGATTTTAGTGGTTATGTATTAGTTAAATATTTTTTGTCATTTCTAGGTATTATAAGTATGGCATCATTTTACCTCATCTCATTCCTTAATTTCCCAAATTTTGGGTACATAGGTTCTTTTATGATTCATAATAGTCCATTCTAACTAAGTGAAACCTCTTCCTTGGACTTATGCCATATTCGGTTCTTGAAATATAATAATGAAATATTTTGCAGAGATAAAAATCCTTCATCAAGAACATCCATATCTTGGATTTCTTTTTTCCTTTGCTTGTTTCCAAAGTAGTAAACAGTTCAGTCCGAATTTTATTTTCCTCTAATGGGGCATGTATACCTGGATTACGGTAAAGAATTCAAAACATTAAATCTTTGACTTGGCATTTGTCCTCAAAGATGTAAACCAGATTATTCACAGCCGCTTGTTTTCCAACATTTTTGAACTCAAAATCCTTAGTCTGAAAATGTTCTCTAACATAAATTGATAAATCTAAGCCATCCATGATCAAATTCTGTTTCCTATAATTTTCTTGGAGTATCAATGATATTAAAGAAAGAGTTTATTTGAAACCGTTTCCATATAGAATTTTGCTACCTTTCTAAATAATTCCATAATGCAACATATCATTTTAACTTTACCAGCCTTGGGTCATGTAAGACTTAGGTTGAAGGTCCATTTGGATCATGACTTGAAGAGAGTCAAAAGTTCTTCCAAATTGAAAATTAATAAAATTTGTTGTATGAAGTACTTTATCTGAGTCTATCTACTCTACTTCCCCACTTAGTGTTTCCACGATATTAGATCATCTTAAAGTTGAACTCTTCACAACATTCACTTTCCCCATGTTGAATTGATTTATCATTCCTTGTTGTTGGATTTTGATAGTTGATTGACTATTAATTTCCTTTCTTACCCTCCATGGTATGCCTTGAATATACTTTTTTTTTTTTAATTTCCAAAATTGGATTCATCATCGCCCTTTAATCTCTCAAAATCAGTAGAACTAGATCCACCATAACAAGATCTAATGAATAAACAACAATTTTACAAGTTGAGATACTCTCATATTTCATTCCAATTCTCTTTTCCATGTATGCTAATAGCGTTTTTAACCATAGTAGAATAATATCCCACATCCACAAAGCCCCATTTTTTGATGTGTTAATGAGATTTCCTAGGGATCCCCATATCAACTGTATATTCTCCTTTGTGAGTTGTTTCCAATTTATTCTTTCAATTTGTCCCTTAGTCTCCCTCCATATCCAATTTCCTTTTGGAACATCTAAACATAAGTTTACTTTCGTTGAAAAGTTGGTAAATTATTTTGTACTTCTAGAAAACTACATACTATCTAAGCCCTTGTCAGATTAGTCTGATTTACTTTCAAGTTCCCAACTTGCAATCATCTTTCTAAGTGATTTTGTCCCAATTCTTGGTAACTTTATTTTCTCATAACCTTCAACACTCTAAAGTTGATTGGTTTTCTTTTTCCCATCTCATTCAGAACTCTAACTTTACCTTTCCTATTCTAGTTGGTGGGATCATGTCAGCTTTCATCTTCACCTTTTTAAGTTGTTTCCCTTTACTGACCATTCTGGTCTCTAACCTTTAGTCTAAGGTATCAACCTTTCACACTTTAATTGATATGCAAGATCTTAATATGTACTAAATCATATTTTTCATGGGTTATCCAACCTCCTGGATACCTCTCTAGTTGGTTTTGATTCTCAAAATATTGACTTCATGCTTTGACTAAAGTTTCCAATGTATGCTATCAATTATTTCTATTCTAGTAAAGCATGCTCATGTATGCATAATATCCCTATTTAATCCACAATCCTAGACGTTTTGCAACTACTGGTTGTTATCAATGAAGGAGATTACTCCAATCCTTTCTATCCCTCAAACTCATTTAAATTATTTCATACGGTGAAGGTAATCATTGGTAAACCTTCATAACCTTCCTACCGATCCTAGTTGCATAATCTTTCACAATCTAAATGTGTATCTTAATAAGTTGGTGGTTTAAGCGTTTTCAACTCTAGGGACAATTCTTTCTTAGTCCCAAACTTAAACACTTCCCTTTTTGTTTACCTTGTGTTCTTTTCATCTTGCCCTCTTGGCATAAGAACTTTTTGACCATTATCTTCCAATAAGCTTTACGCTTCACTAAAGTAATAATCTCATAGGTTCCAGAGCTGAACCTGGTAGCTCTAATGCCATGTGTAATATGCCAAATGTTCTACCCAATAATTTTACTATTCTTTTAACCTCAAGTAAATAACTTATGATGTCAACATAGTGTCATAACCCAATTTTTATTACATTTAAATTATAATATGATAAAGTGAATTATTGAGAAATTCAATATGTTGAATGAAAATTTGATATTTTTGAAATGTTTGAAAGAAGTTGACCATCTTTTGACTATGTGATATTTTGAACTATCTTATACTTTATCATGATTGAATGCTACTGATGAACTATGTAAGTGCAAGTGTGTGCAAATGCAGGAAAACAGGTTGAAGGACAAGAACACGACTAAGTTAGGATCATTTAGATGGCTTGAACGGTAAACTTGATGGAATCTAGGTGCACACACCACAAAATGACATGATTTCTACATAATAAATTTCATATAGGAGATTATATTAATCTAATTCATAATGATTGAAAAAGTAAGCTTGTGGAATGATATACATGTGATTTTTTATTTAATTGTCTATTTTGATCTTGTATTTTTGAAAATATAAAAGAAAATGATGGCCTAGCTAAACACGTATATGTATGTATTTAAAAAGGCTTACTTGAAGGATAAGAAAACAACTTCATTCAGAACCCATTAATTGAGTAAATAAAAGTTTATTCTTTATTTGAAGTGAATAAATGCAATACTCTTATAAAAATAAAATAGAGAAAAATAAATAAATATATATATATATATATATATAAACATATAAATATATATATATATATATATATGTATGTATATGTATATGTATATGTATGTATATATATATATACATATACATATAGATATATATATATATATATATATATATATATATATATATATATATGTATATATATGTATATATATGTACTATATATGTATATGTATATGTATATATATGTATATGTATATGTATATGTATATATGTATGTATATGTATATGTATATGTATATGTATGTATATATATATACATACATATACATATACATATACATATACATACATATATATATGTATATGTATATATATGTATATATATGTATATGTATGTATATATATTTATATATGCATACATATACATACATATACATTTATATACATAAATATACATACATACATATATATATATGTATGTATGTATGTATGTATGTGTATATATATATGTATATATATATGTATATACATATATATATACATACATACATACATACATACATATTCCTTAATAAATAAAAAATGGGATCAAATTCATCAATATTATTGTTAATTTCTGATAACATATGAAAGGAGAATAAAATTTGAAATAATATCATAAAAAAGATATTATGAAATAGTGGCTTACATTCAAACTTAAGGCAAGATATTCAAATTTCAGGAGTGGGGCGAGCAAATTAAAGGTAATTATGAAATGAAACAGCCCCATAATGGAGCAAACATGTAAGGAAAACATGTATTTCCATTTCGGTAGCACAAAATACTTAGAATGAATTAGCAAGGGTCTAGCAATAGCGATGAGAAATCGGGAAGAACAAAAGCAAGTGAACCAACTCATTTGGAAAAGTAGGAAAATTCTGAGGAAAAGCCATGGACATAGGTAAAAATTGATGTTTGATGTTATATTTTCTTGATTTTTCAACACAAACTATTCGAAACTTTCATTTTCCTTTCATTATGTCGATTTCATTTGAGTTGATGGTAAAACTCTATATGTCCATTTAATGAAATCATATTTTTCTTTATTATCAAGGAATTTTGATTTAAGATCAATCATTTGTTGAAAAATGTTGCAAGGGCCTTATTTTCCAACCTTTGCATGCACTAAATCTATGCATAATCTTCTATTGGCATGATAGTCGAATCTGGTTAAGCTCTGTATGTTTTATTGTTATAACCTCTAATCGATATTTCTTGCATGTAAGTTTTATTAACCATTACATGGTTAATTAGATGATTTTGATATCTAGAATTATTTTTTTGCATTTAATGATTTTAAATTTTTTATCATTTCCCTTTAAGGGAAGATGACTATATCTCTATTATTATCCTTCACTATTTGTTGCTCTTCCTGTCAGCTAAGCCAAACAAGTATGCCACATGAAATGGGTGTGCAAGCTACAATAATCATTCATAGAATGATTTATTTATGTTGTTATTTAAGCATGTCACCTCGTTCAACATGAATGATGGTGGAATGATTATATCATTCCATTCTATTATGTTGACATAATCTTTAAGATCAATTGCACTATACCATTTGTATATATATTTAATCATTCATTAAAGCGATCCCAATTTTTTTGTTGTTTACATGTGATTCTCTCAAATGTTGTTTACACCAATCCATTTTGCATCCACATATCATTCCCTAGAATGATGCTCAAATCGTCCCATAGAACGATCACTATGAATGAGACTTACCAACTGTTCGTTGACCAAAGTAAGACGATGATCGACATTATTCAAGGTTCAACTAAAGATAATGTTAGTGATAAAACCAAATAATTGTTCGAGTGATATCCATTCTTAAAATGATAGTAGCTTGAACTCATATCTATAACAGTCACCAATAGAAACATGAGCCTCTCCTAACCAGAAATATTAATAAATTTTTTTTAACCTTGTATGTGATTTAAAACAACAAGCATGTCATTCAATTTATTTTTTTGTACAAAAGGAAACTACTATTGTTTAGATAATTGTACATCCAAAATGATAGAACATTGACCATTTATATGATACACTAGATAACTTGAAACTATCAACTAGACATATTGGCATAGTAACTTGTAAGCTTTTGTAAACAAAATTGCTATGATACAAAAAACAAATCAATATGTGGAAACTGTTCAAAAAAACTATTCTTCTTTCTCTAAAAAACAAAATTTACATCTTTTATTACTATTAGACGATATGACAATATGTAGCATTATTTTGAATGAAAGAAATTGGTTATAATGGTTTTTATTTCAGAATGTATTAACAAATATATTAACTTAAGTTGACACATGTATGTGTATGCACATAGACCTTCGTCTACGTACATACACATACTTGTGACATACCTTCGTTTGTTACTTATTTAATTTATTTTTTATGAATATTGAATTATGTTGAATGTAATCATGTGACGTGTATGAATTGAATGGATAATGTATTGAACAAATCCACTTGAATTATTTTTTTGAATTTATTAAGTTGAAGGATTAAGTAGACTAAATTACTTTTCTATAGATTTGTGTGTAAAGAATATTCTCTTGTTCAATAGAACAACAACACCTAAGTAGACTAGAGAACCTCAAGCTAGATGCTTCTAAAGAGTAGATAGTTGCTAAGGAATAAACTTGTGATGTTGAAAGTTACCTTATGGGACGGGTGTCAAAATGAAGTACAAAGGGTATAGGTTTTTCTTAATCCAAAACCTATCTTTTCTTTTTCCAACTAAATTTTATTCTTGGCCAAGAAATTAGCCTATTATATATGTATAGAATCATATGTGATAACACTCTATACCATTCCTTATTGAAGTTGTTGTTGCCTTCCATGGCATAAAGATGGCTAGAGACAAGGGAATCTCAAAGTTATGGATAGAAGGGGACTCCCTTAATATTGTTAATTGCCTTAGGAAGGGTTCTCCCCTTCATGGACTATTGAAATTTTCATTTTGGACACCCTTTCTTTTTTGTAGGATTTTAATGAAGTTTATATATCACACACCTTTCATGAGGCGAATCGGGTCGCTAACTTGATGGTGAATCATGGGGTGACGTCAGCAAGGCATTGGGAGGCTAATGATGTCCTACCCTTGGAGTTAATTAATTTTCTCAATAATGAAAAATCTTAGCACATGGTGATTGTCATCTACTTGGCTAAAGGCTTGTGTGGTTATCATGGAGATATCTGGTTGATTATACACTCCACGTTGGTGAAGATCATTGGAATTTGTGGGTATTCACATTGGAGAAGGATGACCCTCCTTACCATTATTGTCCTTAGTACTGAACTTGGCCCACATGCACGCTTTCTGGGTATTTGTTTTCCTCTTGCCTTACTGCATATTCACAACCGTGTGTGGTTTTCCTTTATGTTTATGAAGTTTTTGATGATGCGTGGGGAAAGGTGCAGAACAAAACCAATTTCCTATGATGAGTTCAAGGCCAATGCCAATGTATGGGCTATCCTACAGAAGGGAGGGGTTACCCCTTTTATGGAAAGGTTGCATTTCTTTAAAAATAATGTCTCCAAAGACTTTTTTGATGCCTAGCATGGCTGAGTTCTGAGCATGTTTGGTCGGGATACCACTATTAATGAAGATTTCATAGTGGAGGTAACTGGGATGTCGACCGAAGGAAGGAAGTTCTATAGAGATAAGAATTTGTTGGGTTTTGGTAGGAAAAATTTTCTTTAGGACACAGAGAGAGCTAAAATGGTGAGGTTGGATTGTGGTAGATATGATAGGTCCAAGATTAAACCTATCTGGTAGGATGTGGCTATGGTAGTAATGTGGTATTTCACCCTAGATGGTAGATGCATGGGCCTGTATGGCCACCACTTTGTAATGTTGAATAATTTTTTGCATGGTAAGCTCATTTCCTTCCCCTTCTACCTGTTCCTTTCTCTAGAAGAGGGAATTGTGAGTTTCAAAAAGAATCCTAGAAACCCTTTTATGCATGAGGGTTTGATGTTTCTTATTGTTGATTTCATTAAGGGTAACTGTATTGGTGAAGCTCCTCATCCCCCTAATTCAAAAAAGAAAAGGAAGGGGATTGGGAATTTTTGGGTTGAGGAGGTCAAGGAGAGTGAGGGAAAAAAAATTGAGATGGATTCAGAGGCGTGATCTAATGGGTACAACACTGACCTAGACTAGATTCCCTCAACTGGTGGGAAGAAACCCTCTTCTAGCAAGGATAAATCCTCCCTCCCACAAGTAAAGTGCAAAATTAAGGAGGTCTTTGATGAATATGCTGAGGAGGGAATTTGTAGTGGAAAGGAAGCTAAGTTTTGGGTATTAGTGTGCTCTAAGGGTGTGGTGGATAAGCTTATAGAGGTATCTGTGGGTATTAAGGGTGGTGAGATGGAAAATTTGGGAAATTTGAACCTGGGTTGTGGTGTTGTTGGAGGGACCCCTATTTTTGGAAAGGTGAATAGAATCATTGATGTGGATGAGTCTATATATGCATTAACATCCAAAAAAAAGGTAAGTCAAAAATTAATCTTGATGGTTTTCAAGATGAGGATCCCCCATGAGCTCCCATCAAGGGAGAGGCTTATTTTGGGAGGGCATGGACTTTTCGCAAGCCTCAAATCTAGTTAAAGAAGGGGAAAAAATCTCGTTCAATTTGTTGATGTGGCTTGTTCAGGAGGTACAAGACCTCCACAACAAGCATGACACAATTGCCTGGTGCAATATCTCCACTCTTTGCAATATCAAAGAGAAGGAACCCATTTTTAGTTTGGCCAAGTTGATTAATTCTAGTGTCAAATTTGTGGTGGATGAGTTGGCCAACCTAAAGAAATACTATGTCTCAAGGTTGGCTATGTTGGAAAATAACTACTAGAAATTGTGCATGGACATGGACATGATCGTCAATATCAATAGGGAGAAGTTGGAGGCCTCGGTCGAGGGTCTTATTTTCCACAATGAGAAAGAAAAATAATGGATGGGTAGATCTCTTTTCAGTGAGCAGGTGAATAAGGAGATAGGGGAGAGTGCTGACAAGGAGATGTAGACCGCAGAAATGGGTATGGGGTCGAGTATTCACACTCAGAGTAAAATAAAGAAATGCAAAATGGTGCCTAGGAAGGATGTGGAGGAATTTATGGAGTTGCATGATAGGATGATTTCCAAGGACTTGGAAGTAGCTAGGACACTTAAGGAACTTATCTAATGGCCATTTTTTTTGTTCTTTTTTTTGTTGTGTGTTGTTTTGTGCTAATGGTGTAATGATGTCTTTGTAATCAACTTGTTTTTGGTTTTTTTGGGTGGGAAGCCTATTGATTTTTCTTTTTTGCCATTGTTCCTTTTAATACAAGGTTTTGGGAACCCTTCAAAACTTGTTTAACATTAATCAAAACACTCTCTGCCATTCCTAGGATAGATCTTACATTTTTGTAATCATAGATAGAGATGCATTTTGATGTTTGGGCACACACAAGATTCCACCTTGCATATTGTTCTCTTGATAAACTTTATGTGTAGGGTTGGGCATTCTTTGAGTGGGAAGAATTATAGGGAAGTGTAAGCTTTGTGGTTGGGTGGTAAAAAACCTCAGCCATGTTCTCGTCCACTAGTGGAAACGAGCATCAAAAGGAAACCTTGAATGTTTTCCAGTTATCAAGGGAATATGATGTAACCTTGATGTAAAATTTTCTATATTATATTGACTATGTGGCAAATGAGCCAAGTCAACTTGGATATTGTAATTGACATTCAGAAATGACTATATATATGATTCATATTTTAATTAGACATGTGTTGCTATGATTGAAAATAGCTGCTTAAGTTATGTCTTTTTAAAATTTAATATTTATAATGCCATTTGCAATAAATATTTAAGTAATAATTAGAATGGGTTATTAAATTTGGTATTAGAGCTTATGGTTTAACTCTAGGCCAAGTTTGAGCCCATAATGACCATGACTAGGGGATAGTTGACCCTTGACCCATTTGAGTTGTCCTGAAGATTGACCAAACCTAGATTGAATGTAGGTAGAGGAAGGTCTAAGTCAGGAAGAAAAAAAGAGAAGACCATTAGGACCTCAAACAAGAAATTCATAGTGGAAGAAAACACCAAGACTGATGTTAAACCAGAGATTCCTAATGATGAGACTCTAGCTCAATCCCTCACTCAACTTAAGCTAGAGAGGGGCAAGAAGATTGAAGATTCGAAGTGAACTCCTAGGATTAAGAAGCTTTCCCCAATTAGAGATTGGCCTCTAGGGTGTTGACCAAATGCACCCTAACTAACTAAGGAGGAAAATGAGAGCCTACATGCTCAACCCTCCTCTTTTGAGAAAATTGATGTAAATTCTAATGAGGACTAAGAGGAGTGTCCTCTCTCTGAGAATGAGAAAATTGAATAATGTAAAAAGAGGCTTTTGTAAATAAGGTCCTTTCGACACACACTTAATATAAATAAAGAAAGATGTTTTTGGTGTGTTCAAGTGAAGAACTCAAAACATTGTTGTACTGTGCATGAATGTGTATGTATTTATTGGATAAGTGATATATACATGTGTATGTAGTGTTATGTGAATAAGAACATTTACTTGTATAACCCATTGTTAAGTTAAAGTAGACATGAAATGTGATGCAGGTTAGTTGTGAGTCAGTATAGTGACCACTAGACAAGAGACGAGTGGCAGTGGGTTAGACAATGGACCACACTAAAGGATAGATAAAATTCTAGAACTTTCAAATAGGAAAGAGGCTCATATGGACCACATAGAACAAGAGGTTCAAGTGGTATACAAGGAATGGATTCCCAGAAATGCAAAATTCAATCAAAGAGAAGATAGTCTAGGAGAAGGCCCTCATTGTTGAATTGAGGAAGAACTAGGAAAGTATCTCAAACGAGTAGCACCACCTAAGTTTGATGGTAAAGCCATCAAAGTAAGAGTTGAAGCATGGATCATAGAGATGGAGAAATATTTTGGACTTTGTAACCTATCCTACCAAACTAAAGAGACATGGGATACGCATCAACTTTCAAGAGAAGCAACTACTTGGTGGGATAATGAAAAGAAAGAAAGGAATATTTAGCCTAGAGAGATTACTTGGGAACTCTTCCTCCAATCTTTTAGGAAGAGATGGTTACCATAACTCTTTTTCGACAAGAAGGTGATAGAATTCTAAAACCTAACTCAGGGGAGCATGACTATGACCCAATACTAGGAAAAGTTCACCAATCTACTAAAGTATGTGCCCAATATCAAGGAGCTGAACGTATCTATATCTAAAAGTTCATATTGGGACTTAGACCCCACATTGGAGCAAAAGTGGACATGCATGATCCTCTCACCATGAATGGATTATTTTTGAAGGCTACCAAATAGGAGCAAAACTTGCAACAATTATCCAATTACAACAATAATTCAAGTCCTAAGTTGTGGTTTGGGAACAAGAAGTTTCATAAAGGAGAAAAGAATCATTAGATTCATTATCTCAAGAGGGGAAGTAAGTCACAAGAGAAAGGTGTAGATGGTGAACAATCAATTTTTGGGGGCTATGTACTCTCTTGCTCGCTTAGGGTTTTTTACCTAAAAGGAGAGAGATGGACCCAAAAAATGTGGTCATTCACTCAAATTATTGTATGTATGATGGAATTAAGCCTAAATGCAATGATCTAGATATAGTAAATTGATAAAATTGATTGATTTTTTATGCAAAACTAATGAAATATGAAGTGTTTGAAAACATAGTGTGATATGCATAAATGAACTAGAAACATGCACAAATGAACTCAAAACTTAATGAAACTGAATAGAGTGCACCTGGAGATGGAATGTTGATGCTGGAAGGTCTTGGAATCTGATAGAAATCATTGTTGACGACCAGTGGGACTCATTCACCATTGATGGTGAATCAGTCCTTCTTCTGGTAAAGTTTACTAAAATTAGTTTCTGACTGTTGGGAATTGAATTATGAACAAAACAAATTTTCTATCCTAGAAGTGGGAATCATTCACCACTAATGGTATATTAGTCCTCCAAAAATGTACAAATTCAGGGGTCAAATCTATGGATCCAAATCTACTCTTGTCTTCTTGTTGGGTTGACGGAATCAAATCTGCAGAAAACAAGTTGAATGTTGTCTCCAAGCTTGAATTTGGGTATGGTTGACTTGAATAGCTTTGATGACTTGTTAACCACTTTTCAACACCTATCTCTTTGAAAAATATTTGTACAAGATTTGCAAACACACATGCAAAGAGGGGAAATATGGTTAAGGGTTAGAGTATAGGGATTTACCTTGGTCAAATCCCACCTTGTTAATCAAACCCTTGATAAAGAAATGAAATGAAATAAGAAAGGAATGATAAATAAACAACATGCAAGTGTCCTAAACTAACCAAATCCTTGTTTAATTCTAAAGATATGTCAATGGATTCCCCAAGATACTTGATAATTGCTAGATTGAATGATGCTATGATGCTTAAGTGGATGAATGAGATTGAATGCAGGAATCAATACTTGGATGAATGGGTGAATGAATGGGGGTTAAAATGGATGGAAAAGCACATATTTATACACACTTATGCCTTAATTACCCAAAAAAACAACATCACAGGTAGACATAAGGTCTTAATGAATAAAAACTTGAAGGAAATTTGAAATTATTTTGAATTTTGAGCCAAGAGGGACTCATTCACCACCCATGGTGAATGGGTCCCACTTTAGGCTTGCAAGTGGGTGTTGGGAATTAAGTTGATCTTAATTTTGTTTTCTGAGTTTGTATTCAAAAAAATAGTCAATTAAGGCTTATAAATGCAATAAAGAGGCCAAATAAAGCATAAGAAAGGTGTATTTAGTGATGACAAGCCTAGAAAAATGTGAAATATTGTTACAAGACTTACAACACTTTGAAAGAGGACTTGATAAGGGATAAAAAGGGAATATTTAGATGAATTATAATAAGATTCTAGAAAAGTGTAGAAATGTGTTACAACACTTCACAACACCTTCACAGGACATCATAATTTGAATATTCAAGACCTAATGTGAATGCATAAGTTATATTGCAACATTAAATCCATGAAAAATAGGTCAAGAATCATAGGAAAAAGACCTAAATGACCATGAAAATTTCCAAGATCCATTTTTATATGTTACATTTAGCCCCCACTTTAGTGAGAGGATGAACTTGCTTCAAAATCACACTATAGTAGTCATGCATATCAAGAGGGATCCAAATGCACTTGTGCTAGCAAGATGAGATAACCACAATCAAGATGGATGATCAAGCCCCCAAGATGAAGATCCCATGGAAAACTAAACATAAGAACAAAGGAACACACATATGAAAGAGAAGGAGAAAGAGAAAAGGAAGAGGAAAGGGAAAAGTTGGATCAAGCTTTGATCGTTTGTCCAACTAGTTGTGGATCAAATATAGGTTGTTTTCCAAAAAAGAAAATGCATACTCACTCTGGGGCAGAAAAACTCATGGTTGTCTTGTAGGTGAGAGGGTCCAAAAGGTGAGAAACATACGCTTAGGTGGTATGTGCTCACAAACACATAGGTGGCTTTGGGGAAAGTCATGCCTCGACATGGGCTTCCCGCTCAATCATATCAAAGTTATACCTCCTGATAACTTTAATAAAGAGCCACAAAGGAAAATTTTAGTTCATGCTTCATGAGACAAGCAAAGCTTCATATGCTTAGAAATCATGAACAAGCAGGATGGTACCAGAGGCATGAAATTTGCATTATGCAAGGTGGCCATATGAATGTGAAATATGTAAAATACAAAATAAATGTTCAAAGGATTCTTGATTAGTTCATGCGAGGTCTATCACTTAGGGAACATAATTCCTAATGTCTCCAAGAGAGGACCAATCAAAGAATAAAATATTCACAACTTAGGGGATGCAGTGTGTCGCATCAAGCCACAAAGAGGAATGTAATATGCTAAGATAGAACACGCTTATTAAGGACATCAAACCCAATGTCATCCACAAAGTGACAAACGTGTCATATGAAGTAACAAGGCTACACTAAGAACCAAGAAAGAATGAAAGTGAATAGTTCCAATGTATGCCCCCACTTTAAAGAAATTTCTACACATTGTTCTGAGTAATTACTTTAAAGTAGCGAATGAAAAATGCAAAAAGAAACAAAACATGAGATCCAACTTGGAAAGCCCCTATGCCAAGTCATACATTTCCAAGTAAGGCTACATCATGCAAATGAAAAAGGAACAAAATAAAGAGGGGTTTACCCCAAAATAAACACACCAAACACATAAGGGATCTATGGATTTGGGGTTAGTATGTTCGTTGCGGCAATGTTGTGATTAAAGAGCTCAGAACCATCATCATTCCCCAAATACACATAGAACTGGAAGAATGAAATGAGGAGACCAAAAAGAAAAGAAAAATAACATCCATTTTGGGTCAGCATGGAAGAGACATTGCAGTCTCAATGCTTTGCATCATCCCGAAAAGGAAAACACAAGGGATTGAAAATGAAAAGGCGAAAGAAAAGGAAAAACTTTTGGGTCAACATGAAGGAGACATTTTGGTCTCAATGCCTTGCGTCATCCCCAAAATGAAAAAACAAGAAAAGACAAAGTGAAAAGGAAAAAGGAAAGATTTGGGTCAACATGGAAGAGACATAGGTCATCTCAACGCTTTGTGTCATCCCCAAAAGGAAAACACAAAACAAGAGAGAAAAAGAAAAGATAAAGTATGACATATAGAAGAATGAAGGTACAAATAGAGGAAGTGTACAAAGAGATGGAGAACATCAAATGCACATTACAAGGGAACATGATACACACATATAATCACACCAAAGAAAAGAAAAAGAAAATGGAAAAGGTAAAAAGGCTAGTAATGCAAATGCAAGTCAACCATTAACCAAGTTATTTGCTTTGCAATCTCAAGTAGTATAAGTGGAAGATGAATAACGCAGTTAAGAGATAGGGAAAAATGCAATACTAGGACAAGGCTAACAACTTCTTGGCCCCACTGAGTGTAAGGAAAGAATGAGCCAATGTGGCCAATGGGAAGGATCATGCAATAGTGAGAATGGAAAATTTTACAACTATTGCATGATGAGGGAATTCGGTTTAGGGAATTATGGGATTATAGGATAATATTCAGTATCAATGAAGTGATACTTTTTCAGTATGTCCTTCAATGTCTAACATTCATCACTGTGATGTCCAAGAACAATGATATTTACAATATGGTACATTAGAATCTTTAGGATGGATTACCAACCTATTTGAAGGTGGTAAGAGTATAAGACCTCTGTTTAAAAAAATTTGTAGTTTCCTTTCATATTCAGGTGGTGGATAGAGGGGAAACTTTAGTTTTTTCATTTGGTAAGATCGTTTGCATTTACTAGATTCACCTTTTTCATGGATTGAAGGAGGAAGAGGACCCATGGTGATCCTAGCATCCTTGTCAGTGGAATCATGTAAGGGTTGTTCACATGGAAGAAGGATGTTCAAGTCAGGAGGGGAATCAAATATCACCATGCCAGCATCCTGAAGTCTCCAATATTCAAAAGGAGGTGGGTTGTCATGAGGAGGATCTTGATATCCTAGTCCTGTTGTGTTTACATCTATTGGTTTTTGTTCTAAAATTTGGCGAATGTCATGTTCAGTTGTTGTGTCGCATCCTTGTTTGCTTAAGATAGAAAAGCCTTTTCCATAAGTTTCTTCAAGGTTAATTGGTGTGTTTGTAACTTTGTTATCATAAAATGGTTGATAAGGTGGCTATGTAGAAGAACTAGGCCCACCTGCTGGAGGGAACTTAGGTTCTTCATTCATTTTAGGATGTAGGTAACCAAACATGTCAAGAGGTGAAATAGTAGGAGGGCCTTGTGACTTCATGGATGGGTAAAAGGCTACATTGGCTTCAAGGTTGTCATGATATTCATGCAAGAACTTATTCATGCTATCATCACCTTCTCCAATGATGTCAACAACACAAGGAGGAAATTCATGAGGAGTTGAAGGAGCATGAGTAAGCTCAAGGTCATTAGGATCACAACCAAAGGCACAATTTGACATGTCCACTAAGGATTTTAATGAATTCCAAAACTTACTAAAGGAAAAAGCCATGATGAAAATGAATGAAAGTAAACTAAGATGCAAGAAAGTGGATAAAACATAAAATCTAGAAAGTATGACAAGTAATAGCAGGAAACTATAATGTAGAAAATACCCAAAAATGCCTGAAAAGGCAATTCAGAATCTGCAACTGGATTGATTCACCCAAGGTAGCGAATGAGTCCACAGATGAAGTTTTTTGAGTTTTTTCATAAAATTTTAAGTGATTTGATGCTTTTCAGATGCAAAACTAAGATGCAGATGTAGAATTTGAGTTTTTGTAATATTTTAAAGTGCAAAAATGAAATCTATATGAGATTTTCACTAATGCAAGGTTGTAAACCCTAGGATGCAAAAATAATGCAAAGGATAATGCAAAACCTAATGCTATGAGTCCTAGGTTGTGAATACAATGCAAATCAGAAAGATGATGTTCAATATGTAGGTTCACCAAAATGAACCATCAATTTTTGGGGGCTATGTACTCTCTTGCTCTCTTAGGGTTTTTCACCTAAAAGGAGAGAGATAGACCCAAAAATTGTGGTGGTTCACTCAAATTAATGTATGTATGATGGAATTAAGCTTAAATGCAATGATCTAGATGTAGAAAAATGATAAAATTGATTGATTATTTATGCAAAACTAATGAAATATGAAGTTTTTGAAAACATAGTGTGATATGTATAAATGAACTAGAAACATGCACAAATGAACTTAGAACTTAGTGAAACTGAACAAAGTGCACCTGGAGATGGAATGTTGATCCTAGAAAGTCCTAGAAAGTCCTAGAATGTGACAGAAATTAGTGTTGATGACTAGTGAGACTCATTCACCACTGATGGTGAATCAATCCTTCTTCTGGTAAACTTTACTGAAACTGGTTCTACCTGTTAGGAAGTGAATTTTGAACAAAACAAATTTTCCAACCTGGTAGTGGGACTCATTACCATTGATGTAAAATAAATCCTCCTCCAAAAGTTTACAAATTCAAGGGTCAACTTTGTGGGTCCAAATGTACACTTGTCTTCTTGTTGAGTTGACAGAATCAAATCTACAGAAAACAAGTTGAATGTTGTCTCCAAGCTTGAATTTGGGTTTGGTTGACTTGAATAGCTTTGATGACTTGTTGACCACTTTTCAACACCTATCTCTTTGATAAATATTCCTACAAGACTTACAAACACACATAAAAAGAGGGGGGAAATGGTTAAGTATTAGAGTAAAGGAATTTTCCTTGGTCAATTCCCACTTTGGTAATCAAACCCTTGATAAAGAAATGAAATGAAATAAGCAAGGAATGATGAATAAACAACATGCAAGTGTCCTAAACTCACCAAATCCTTGTTGTTGAAGTTTGAAGATATTCAATGGCTACCCCAAGAAAATTGATAATTGCATGATTGAATGATGTTATGATTCTTAAGTGGATGTGTGAGATTCAATGCAAGAATCAATACTTGGATGAAGGGGTGAGTGAATGGGGGTTAAAATGGATGGAAAAACACTCATTTATACATGCTTATGCCCTAATTACCCAAAAAATACATCACAAGCTGACATAAGGTCTTAATGAATACAAACTTGAAGGAAATTTGAAATTATTTTGAATTTTGAGCCAAGAGGGACTCATTCTCCACCCATGGTGAATGGGTCCCACTCTAGGCTTACAAGTGGGTGTCAGGAATTAAGCTTCTTTTAAAGTTTTTTTTTCAAGTTTGTATTCAAAAACACACTTAATTAAGGCCTATAAATGCATAAAGGGGCCAAATAAATCATAAGAAAGGTGTATTTAGTGATGACAAGCCTAAAAAATGTGAAAGCTTGTTACAAGACTTTACAACACTTTGAAATAGGAATTGATAAGGGATAAAAAAAGGAATATTTAGATGAATTATAATAAGAAGAGTCTATAAAAGTGTAGAAATGTGTTACAACACTTCACATCACCTTCACAAGACATCATAATTTGAATATTCAAGACCTAATGTGAATGCATAAGTTACATTGCAACATTAAATCCAAGCAAAATAGATCAAGCATCATAGGAAAAAGAACTAAATGACCATGAAAATGTCCAAGATCTATTTTTCTATGGTATAGATGGAAATGGTGGAAAGAGAAAGAAGGAAAATAACAACAAAAAAAGATGACCAAAAGCATAAGGGCTTCAGAGAGGATAAGCCAAGATGTCATAAAGTGCCTTGCGATGGGTGTTATACTTGTGGAGGTGATCATTATGACTCTAATTGCGTATAGCGGTCGAAGGCACGAAGGGAAGGAAACTATCAATAGTATCAACATCATTAGATCCATGTTGTAGTGGATAACAAGTAGGTAGAGTATCAGGCTTCGCCAATACAGTTGGCAGGTAAGCTCTATGGTCAAACTGTCTCTATTTTAATTGATATTGAATCTACTGAATGTTTCATAAGTGCTAGAGTAATATCTAAGATACTTATTAGACTTGGATACGTGGAAAACTCATGGAAAGTATATTATGGAAATCGAGTAGAGCAAAGGGTAGAAACCTATCTCTTTTGCAGAGAGTTAGAGCTTCCAACCTTCCAGACCCAATTCAACCTGTATGTGGTACCCTTAGGCTCATACTATGTAATTTTAGGGATAAATTGGTTAATCGAGTATAAGTCTATATTGAACTATGAGGATAAGGTAGTTAGTTGCATGGAAAAATTATGGGAACCTAGTTGAGATATGTCAGATGCAAAAACCCTTGGAACTTAAATAGATCTCTACAAGTATGTAGCTCAAAAAGGTTTATCGGAAGGGATGTGCTATTTATATTGTGCGTATTAATAACCCTAATAGTAAGGAACCGTATCTAGATGACTACCTTATTCTTAAGGAATTCTGAGATGTATTCCCTGATGAACTCAGGGAATTACCTCCAAAATGGGAATTTCACTTCTCTATGATCCCCACTAAACTCTATGAGTTGAAGGCCTAGTTAATGGATTTGTTGAACAAAGGGCTCATAAGACCTAGTGTGTCTCCTTTGGGAGCACTAATTACCTTTGTGAAGAAGGATTGAACCTTGCATCTATGTATAGACTATTAGATGTTGAACAAGGAGACCATCAAGAATCGATATCCACTCCCAAGTATTGATGAGTTGTTTGACCAGATGAAGGGAGTGATAGAGTTCTCCAAAATCGATCTCATTTCAGGATACCATCAGTTGAGATTTAAGGAAGAAAATATTCTAAAGACTACCTTTCAAACTCAGTATGGACATTATGAGTTCACTATGGTAACTTTTGGTTTGACCAATACACCTACAACTTTCATGAATCTCATGAATAGTGTGTTCAGAGATTATTTGGATGACTTTGTCTTGCTTTTCATAGATGAAATATAGTTTACTAAAAGTCTATTGAAGGGCATGATAGGCACTTGTGAATAGTTTTATAGTGACTGAGAGAGATAAAACTCTTTGTGAAGCTATCCAAGTGATTGTTTTATCAATACAGGGTGCACTACCTAGGCCATATTATTTTAGTTGAGGGAGTCTCTATAGACCCTGAGAAGGTCAAGGTGATCATGGAATAGCCAATGCCTCAAAATGTGTCAAAATTTTGTAGCTTCATGGTTCTTGTAGGATACTATAAAAAATTTATGCAAGGGTTCTCCCAAATTGTGTCTCCAATCATGTCACTCTAAAGAAAAGGAACATGGTTTGAATGGATCAGGAAGTGTGAACAATCATTCCAATTCCTAAAGGAAGGGATCACAATGCTGACCATCCCTGATCCTAATGGAAGATTTACTGTAATCATGGATGCTTCAGGAGAGGGATTGGGAACAATACTAATGCAACATGGACAAGTGATAGCATATGAATTAAGGAAGCTTAAACAACACGAGGTGAATTTTTCACTGCATGACTTAGAGTTGGCTGTAATAGCTCATGCCTTGCAGATGTGGAGATATTATCTCTTGGGAAAGTTGTTTGAGTTCAAGATAGACCATTTGGGAATGAGAAAAAAAATTTATCAATCAAACCTTAATGTGTGACAGAGAAGGTCGTTGGAATTCCTTAGTGAGTATGAATTTGGAATTGAGTATATAAAAGGGAAAGAGAATAGAGTGGTTGATGCTCTTCCTAGACAAAGACATTTGACAACCATGATCTTGACCAAGTCTAATATGAGATAGCATGTGATGCAACATTTACAAGGGGATGAGAACTATGAAAGAGTGAAGAGAACCTGAGCAAAGAATCCATCATATCATTAGTTCGATGGTTATGAGATCGAACTAGAGGCATTTTGAGATAGTAGAGAAGAATGCACATTCCAAACTTTGGAGAGCTAAGGAAGTTGGTTCTATAGGAAGTTAATAATGTACCTTATTCAAGACATCCAGAGCCTCCAAATTGATCACAAAGTTGAAAAATATATACTTTTGGCCTAAACTCAAGAAGGATGTAGTGGAGTACATAGCCAGATGCTTGGAGTGTCAACCAATTAAGGCTGAACATGCACATCTAGTAGGGCTATTGTATCCTCGTGACATACCTAAGTATAAATGGCAGCTGATTAGTATGGAATTTATACAGGGGTTACCTTTGAGTAAGAATTGACATGATTTTATCTTGGTTGTGATTGATAAGCTGACCAAGGTGGCACAGTTCATCCCAATAAACCTTAAGGATGGATCATTGAACCTAGCTAAGAAATTTGTCTAGGAGATATTCTACTTACATGGAGTGCTAGAGACTATCATTTTTTATAGGGACACCCAGATGACCTCATGATTTTGGATGATCTTGAATGCTACATTGGGAACCAAGTTAAATTTTAGCTTGGGTTATCATCCTCAAATTGATGGGTAGACAGAGAGGGTGAATTAGGTAGTTGAAGACGACCTCCAAATGTATTGCATGGACCAACAGTATAAGTGGGAAGAATACTTATCATTGGTAGAGTTTTCTTACAATAACTCCTATCACACATCTCTATGTATGGCACCATTTGGAGCTCTTTAAGGGTAGAAGTGTCATACACCCATCAGTTAGGATAGATTGGAAGACAGGATCATAACAGGGCATGAAATGCTCAAGGATATGGAAGAGAAAATGTGAGTTATAAAGAGTAGACTAAAGGAGGTGGCAAGCCAATAGAAGATTTATTCTAACAAGAATAGAATTTTTAGATATTTTTTAGTAAGGGATAAAGTATTCTTAAGATTCAGGCCTCATAAAAGTTCCATTTCCTTTGGAAAGTCTTCCAAGTTATCCCCGAGATATGTAGGTTTGTTTTATGTCTTGGAAGTGATCAACCCGGTTGCTTATAGACTTGCTCTACCACCTACTCTGGCTCAACTTCATAGTGTGTTAAGCCATATCATCCTAATGAAGCTCATGTGATTGATTGGAAATCTTTATAGGTACATGACCCAGGAGTGGTGCTAGTGGAGCCCATTAGAATCTTGGATAGATGGAACGTTAAGTTGCAAAGCAAAGACATTGATCAATTTAAGGTCCAATAGGACCAATATTCAAAAAAAATTACTACTTAGGAGGATGTAGAAGAAATAGAATGCTCCTTCCTACATTTTCTTTCTTAGAAAGAGACTCTTGATAATTTTGTTTGAATATTTTGGATTGAATATTATAATGTTTTGGCTTGGAAACAGTATGATATGATGTTAAAATAGACATCGAGATGATGTCTCTTCCAAGAGGGAAAGGATGCCATAACCCAATTTTTATTGCATTTAAATTATAATATGATAAATTGAATTATTGAAGAAATTCAATATGTTGAATGAAAATTTTATATTTTTGAAATGTTTGAAAGAAGTTGATCGTCTTTTGACTATGTGATCTTTTGAACTATCTTATGCTTTATCATGATTGAACGTTACTAATGAACTATGTAAGTGCAAGTGTGTGAAATTGTAGGAAAAGAGGTTGAAGGATGAGAACATGGCTGAGGTAGGATCATTTAGCCAAATTGAATGATAAGCTTGATGGAATGTAGGTGCACACACCACAAAATGACATGATATCTGCATATGAAATTTCATATAGGAGATTATATTAATCTACTGCAAAACTATTCAATGATTGAAAAAGTAGGCTTTTGGAATGATATACATGTGATTTTTTATTTAATTGTATATTTCGATCTTGTGTTTTTGAAAATTTAAAAGAAAATGATGGCCTAGCTAAACACATATATGTATGTATGTATTTAAAAAGGATTACTTAAAGGATAAGAAAATAACTTCATTTAGAAGCCATTAATTGAATAAATAAAAGTTCATTCTTTATTTGAAGTGAATAAACATTATACTATTATAAAAATAAAATAGAGAAAAATAAATAAATATATATATCTATATATATACGCATATAAATATATATATGTATATATATATATATATGTATATATATATATGTGTGTGTGTGTGTGTGTGTATATGTGTATATATATATGTATATATGTATATATATGTATATATGTATATATATATGTATATATATGTATATATATGTATATATATATATATGTATATATAAATATATATATATACATATTCCTTAAGAAATAAAAAAATGGGATCGAATTCATCAATATTATTGTTAATTTATGATAACATACGAAAGGAGAATAAAATTTGAAATAATATCATAAGGAAGACATTATGAAACAGTGTCCAACATTCGAATTTAAGTCAAGATATTCAAATTTGAGTAGTGGGAAAGCCAAATTAAAGGTAATTATGAAATGAAACGGGCTTGTAATGTAGTGAACTAGTAAGGAAAATATGTATTTCCATTTTGGTAGCACAAAATACTTGGAAGGAATCGTCAAGGGTCTAGCAACAGTGGCAAGGAATCAAGAAGAAGGAAAGAAAGTGAATTGACTCATCTGAAAAAGTAGGAAAATGTCAAGAAAAAGCCACAAAAAGAGGTAAAATTTGATGTTTGATGTTGTATATGCTTGATTCTTTAGTACAAACTACTCAAAACTTTCATTT